>WNWK01053161.1:0-11956 GCA_009830355.1 Cherax destructor
AGTCACTGGAACCCCCTCTCACAAAAAATCTGTCCAGGAGCTCTGTGTCTGGCATTTCTTTAAAACACCCCTGAAATGGGACACCACATTGTCATTGTACATGTTGCCAGCATGGCCTGCAACAGCTTTGTTAGGGTGAAAATCATCCATAAAGCCTTGCACATCAGTCCATTTGGCACAGATCTCCTAATCCTTGAAGAAGGCACCGTCTTCCATCTCTCTTCCTCCTCCTCCTCCTCCTCCTCTGGACCATTTTCCTGAACTGTGGTCTGTTGTTGCTGTTGCAGATGAAGCTCTTGCAGATCTAAGTGGTTATCTCTTCATTGTCCTCCTCCACCAACTCTTCCACATCCTCTGTACTAACATCCAACCCCATGGACTTCCCCAGTGCCACAATTGCTTCCACAACAGGCTCAGGGTTCTGAGGCTCATCCCCAAAACCTTCAAACCACAACAGGCTCAGGGTTCTGAGGCTCATCCCCAAAACCTTCAAAATCTCTCCTGGGACACAGTCTGGCCACAATTTTCTCCAGGCAGAGTTCAATGTCTGGTAGTCACTCCTCCCAAGCCTTAAGTTTAAAGTTTATGCAATGCAGGATAGTGAAATCTTTCCAAAAGTCTTTTAGGGTCAAATAAGTGTCTGAGGTCACCTCAAAGCACTTTTGAAACATTGCTTTGGTGTAGAGGTTTTTAAAGTTTGAAATGACCTGCTGGTCTATAGGCTGGAGGAGAGGAGTGGTATTAGAGGGCAAGAACTTCACTTTGATGAACTTAAACTCCTCCACAATTTGCTCTTCCAAGTCTGGAGGATGACCAGGAGCATTGTCCATTATCAGGAGGCACTTGAGGAACAAATTATTTTCCTCAAGATATTTCTTACCACTGGGGCCAAACACTTCATGGAACCAATCAAAGAAAATTTCCCTAGTGACCCATGCCTTACTGTTAGACTTCCATCACACACAAATTAGCCTTGGCGACACTGCATTTCTTAACGCTCGGGGATTTTCAGAGTGATACACCAGTAAAGGCTTCACTTTAAAATCCCCGCTAGCATTACTACACAACATAAGAGTTAGCCTGTCTTTCAAAGGCTTGTGTCCTGGCAATGCCTTTTCCTCCTGTGTAATGAAGGTCCTGTTTGGCATTTTCTTCCAAAACAGGCCTGTTTCATCATAATTAAACACTTGTTGGAGTTTAACCCTTTCAGGGTTATTGACGTACTAGTTCGGCTTACGCACTGGGGTTATTGACGTACTAGTACGCCTAAATTCTAGTGCCCTGAAATCAAGCAGAAACAGGCTGTTAGGCCTAGATGTGATAGAATGGGTCTGTGCGGTCAGTGTGCGCAGTATAAAAAAATTCCTGCACCACACAGTGCATAATGAGGAAAAAATAACTCTGTGTTTTTGGTTTAAAACAGCGACTTTGCAGTCTATTTTCGTATGGTATTTATGCTTGTATTCTCGTTTTCTTAGTATCATTTTATAGAATAGATGATATATTACAGAAATAGAGATAATTTTGACTGGTTTCACGATGACAAGTACCTTGAAACTGAGCGTAAAGTAGCGAAAATGTTCAATTTTGGCAAATGTTCAAGAGTAAACAAATCACACCATGCGTCCAATACACATCAACTGGCGAGTCTAATATTTTTGCACAAGTGCGCTGATATTATTTATACCATTTTTACAATGATGCAGTTGTATACATAACAGTAAATCTTCTATTTTTTGTGAGAATAAAAATTCAAAATGGAAAGCAAAAGTAATGTAAGAGGGGCCTGGAGACGTGACTAATGAACAGAGATGTTATTTTAGTGCCAGGAGTGTCTTCCTTGTTCATTCTGGACCTTATTTTGAAATTGGGATCGTTTGAAATTTGCGTGAAATTATCCAAATTGCCATTTTCTGACCACTATTTTGGGTAGTTGGAATTGGTAAATAGGCGGTTTCTTGTACTCAATCGATAGAAGAAATGGAGTTCTAGCGAAATAGCTATAATTTTAGTAGACTGAAACATTGGAATTTGCCAAAAATTGGGCTCAAAGTGGGCGAAATCGCCGATGCGTAAATGTCCTGGATACCGATAACTTCGCGAAAGCTTAATTCCGTTAGTTTTCGATCAAATTTCATAATTTTTGTGGCGTTATGATCGGAAAAAGATTCTCAATCATTTCATAAGAAAAAATAATTTTTTTTTTTAAATCCTTGGACCCTGAGAACGAGTTTCGGAGACCCCCCCTTGGAACCTGAAAGGGTTAACCCTTTGACTGTTTCGGTCGTATATATACGTCTTATGATTTTGATTAGTTTCATGATGCAAACGATCTTGAAATTGAGCTCAAAGTAGCGGAAATGTTCGATTTTTGCCAATGTTCAAGAGTAAACAAATCATGCCACGCGTCCAATACACATCAACTGGTGAGTCTAATATTCTTTCACAAGTGCACAGATATTATTTAGTATACCATTTTTGCAATAATGCAATAGTCTGCATAACAATAAATCTTCTATTTTTTGTGGGAATAAAAAATCAAAATAGAAAGCAAGAGTAATATAAGAGGGGCCTAAAGACGTGACTAGTGAACAGATAACATCTTATTTGAGTGCCAGGAATGTCTGCATTGTTTATTCTGGACCCTATTTTGAAATTGACATCTTTTTTATTTTGTATGAAATTGGCAAAATTGCCAATTTCTGACCACTTTATTGGGTAGTTGAAATTGGTAAATTGGTGTCTTGTACTCAATCGATAGAACAAATGGAGTTCTAAAGAAATAGCTATGAGTTTGGTCGACTGTAACAATGGAATTGGCTGAAAATAGGGCTCAAAGTCTGCGAAATCGCCGAGGTGTATATATATCGCTGACATTGCTAACTTTGTGAGAGCGTAATTTTGTAAGTTTTCCATCAAATTTCGTACTTTTGGTGTCATTACCATCAGGAAAAGATTCTCTATCATTTCATAAGAAAAAATAATTTTTTTTTTTCCAAAATTTTGCGACGTAGAATGAGTTTCAGACTGGGGCCTCCGTCAGTCAAAGGGTTAAATCCTTCAGCCTTTACATAGCTTTGAAATTCATTCACGTAATTTTCAGCCGCACTTTTTGTCAGAACTGGCTGCCTCACCATGCCTTATCACACTATGTATGCCACTACACTTCTTAAATCTGTCAAACCAGCCTTTGCTGGCTTTAAATTCGCTCACACAGCACTCGTTGCAGGCATTTTCTTGACGAGATCACCATGCAACTGCCTTGCTTTTTCAGATACAGTGGACCTCGCTATTCGAACATTCTTCATTCCAGAATGCTGTTCAAGTGCTGTTACCAAACGAATTTATTCCCATAAGGAATGATGTAAAATAGATTAGTCCATTTCAGACCCCCAAAAATACACTTATAAAAGCACTTACAATAATAAACTTACATAAAAGGGCGAGTTTGGAGTGTTCGAATAGCAAGGGTCCACTGTATTATTTCCTGCGTAACACTATCTCCTGCTAATTGTTTCTCGTTGCTCCACACCAACAACAAAGTTTCCACATCTTCCAGCACTTGCGATCTCTGTTTTGTGGTCATATTTACACCTTTCGCAACAACAGCATTCTTGATTTGATTTGCCTTGGCCACAATGGTACCGATGGCTGAATAGGGTTTGCCATAGAGCTTGGCCAGCTCAGCGACACGCACTCCACTTTCATATTGTGCAATGATCTCCTTCAGTTCTACCATATTTCTCACTTTCCTTACCACAGGGCTGGCACTAGGAGCTTTCTTTGGACCCATGGTAGCTTATTTAGCAATTGCAGGCACTAAAAATGGTGGAAAAGGACAAAATGTATGGTATGAATGCGTGGGTGGCGGCGGTGGTGCTCACTCGCTGGTAAAAAATGGCACACTGACTCTGGATAGAGCGTTGTGTAATGCGAGGGCATGTGTACGCGTCCAAGACGAATAGCGTTTTCCGAGTGGATCATCGTTTACTGAACCATTATTTTTACGGAAAAATGTATTGTCTTCCGAATTTATCGTTATCCGACGCCAACGTAATCCGGGGGTCCACTGTAATACTGTACTGTAATAATAATAATATTTGTATTAATAATGCAATAAAAACATATTTATTTTAGTTGTAGCATTTGGAGAAAAATTATCCTTTTTTGATCATCAGGAAATCAATTGGGTGAGTTCTCACCTTCACAAACACACACACAGTTATACATTTAACCCTTTCACTGTTGCAACCCCTGCTCACAAACTTGATCTCAGTGTCGAAGAATTTAAAAAAAAAAAAATTCTTATGAAATGATAGAGAATCTTTTCCCGATGGTAATGATACCAAAAGTACGAAATTTGATGGAAAACTTACGGAGTTACGCTCTCGCGAAGTTAGCAGTCTCTGCGATGTATACGCATTGGTGATTTTGCCCACTTTGAGCCCTATTTTCGGCCAATTCTATTGTTCCAGTTGACTAAACTCATAGCTATTTCGCTAGAACTCCATTTGTTTTATTGATTGAGTACAATAAACTGCACATTTACCAATTTCAACTACCCAATAAAGTGGTCAGAAATTGGCAATTTAGCCAATTTCACACAAATTTCAAAAGATGCCAATTTCAAAATAGGGTCCAGAATAAACAGTGCAGACATTCCTGGCACTAAAATAACATTTTATCTGTTCATTAGTCACGTCTCCAGGCCCTCTTACATTACTCTTGCATTCCATTTTGAATTTTTATTCACACAAAAAATAGAAGATTTACTGTTATGCAGACTACGGCATTATTGTAATACTAATTGTATTAATAATGTCACCCCATTCATGACTGCGTATTAGACTGACCAGTTGGACACGTATTGGACGGAGACGTCGTTTGTTTACTCTTGAACATCACCAAAAATCGAACATTTCTGCTACTTTGAGCTGAATTTCAAGGTACTTTTCTTTGTGAAACCAATCAAAATCATTTCTAGTTCTGTAATATATCTTCCATTCTATCAAAGAGACCAAGAAAACAAGATTACAAACATAAATACCATATGAAAATACACCTCAAAGTCGGCGTTCTAAACCAAAAACACGGTCGGATTTTTTTTTTCTCATTATGCACTGTGTGCTGCAGGATTTTTTTATACTGCGCACACTGACCACTAGATTTGAAGCTGCTAGAATTTTGGCATAATACTACGGCACCAACACTGGCTTGCAAGTTGTAGTTCTATGGCACCAACACTGGCTTGCAAGCCGTAGTACCACGGCACCGACAGTGAAAGGGTTAATGCTAGCCTTTTTTGCACTTACAACACTACACAACCCTTCTTGCATTTGTATGACAAAGGCTCATAGCAGGTGTGAGCTGCCTCTAGTAACTTCATCCAATATGGATTGTACAGCCCCTCATCATTCTTGGTCCAGCTCCAGCTGGGTAAGGAAAACAGTCATAGGAGATAGTAAATATTGCAGGGTTGAATCAGCCATCTTACCAATGGTGCTGGGATCCTATATGACCATCCTCCCATCTTGGCAGCCTTTGGGAAATCCAGTGAATTGCTTCTTTCTCCAAATATATGGTTATGTACAATGTGTGGATCACATGCACAATGGACTGCCTCACTGTCAGTGTCAAGATCACAGAGTTTAGTGAGAGGAGCACGAGTGTCATCTCCAAATGCCATCAGTCTCTCATGTGTGACAGCATGTCAGTAAACTGTGTGAGGAGTCTGTTAAGTCATGTAACATGAACCCTGGTGTTAAGTTTGACTCTTTGTTGCTCTGTTCAAGACTCGGAAAGCTGGGTGAGATAAACCATCCTGAACACTGGTGCAGTTTCCTCATCTATCCTTCCTTCCTCAGTGTGGAGGGCTAGACTCATCAAAACCAGCTCCTGATACTTCAGTTGATCTTACGAAATGTCTAGCTAGCATTCAGTCCCTTTTCTTTCATCAACTTCCTCCAGAACTTCCATTAGCTAATTATTCCTTCAGCTTTAATAATTAATAATATGAGCTTCTTCTTCTTCTTCTTCTTTATATTAATTGACATTTCTCAACATTTTTATTTGCAACATAAATAACTTGATTCTCACATTTTTTTCAGGTTACTGTTGAAATAAATAGAGGAAATGTTACAATTCGTGAAGTGTCTTCAGGTTTAGTGATAATAAGTCACATGGTTAAACAAATTCATAAATGTGTTATGGAACAAGCTGATCATACTTGCTTCTTGTATACTCTTAAACCTATTGATAAGGAACATGGACCAATATTTGGTGCACTGGGTTATGTAGCTGCAGCAGATCCTTCACAGCTTATTCCTGCCAATGTTCCTGTTGATCAGAATTACCAGTGCCATCTTCTGCAAGCTTCTAGTGAACAACAGGTAAGTTCCTCAACTTTACTAACAACTGGTAACCATTTACAAGTTAAACTTTTCATTAGATACCTTTATTTATACAGTGGTCCCTCGACTAATGATCTTAATCCGTTCCATGAGCTAGACCTCAACACAAAAAATTCGTAACTTGAAACCTTATTTCCCATAAGAAATAATGTAAATACAATTAATCCGTTTCCACCCAAAAATTTTCACCAAAAATTCATTTTTTTAAAGAATAAATACTATAGTTTTACATACAGAAAACAATGAGAAATAAATATAAAGCACTAATTATAATGGACAAATGAACAGTTAAATAAGTTTTACCTTTATTGAAAAGACTTGTTGGTGTATGAGAGAGTTTGTTTGGAGGCAGGACAAAATAGTCCTTCATTATGACAATAATATAAACTCTACAGCCTATTTATCTAGCACAATTCATCTAATATAACATAATAAACAATATTAATAACATAGGAACGTGATATAAACTCTAGAATGAATAAAACATGTCATTATGAATCTAAGAAGTGGTAGAGTGTGTTGGTGTTGTTGGGTATAAGGGCCACTGACCATAAGCCGTGGTGGTAGTCGGTTTCAGCAGAAAGCCATCACCACTATCACACAAACAATGTGCATAATTTATAAATAAGAAATATTTACACTTTAATTTATAAATAAGAAATATTTACACTTTAATTTATAAATAAGAAATATTCACACTTATATAAATAAGAAATATTTACACTTACCTTGGCGGAGATGGTGGCAGAGGGCGGCGCTCTGGTCAGTGTCCCTATAATCCTCAAACATTGTAGAACTTAAGTTTTGTGTCGTCATTTTCTATCGATTAATCGCTTAACTTTCTTAAGTAAGTAAGTTTTTTCAGGTATACACAAATCCAGTTATACAGTAGACCCCCGAGTAACGAACACCCCATAAATCGTACAACTATATAAGTATAATATTGTAAGTGCTTTTGTAAGTGTATTTTTGGGGGTCTGAATTGGACTAACCTACTTGACATTATTTTTTAAGGGAGTAAATTCGTTCGGTAATGGCACTTGAGCAGGCTTCTGGAATGAAGTTTTTACGTTACTCGGGGGTCCACTGTACATAGATTATCATACATAGCAGCATATGTGTAGAAAACCTAGGATAACCCAAAAAAGTCAGACAGAGTGACTTATTTCCATTGCTACACTGTTAATGCTACACTTTATCACTGGCTGGTGCTATATCCTTTATCGACTTGTGAAGCTTCTTTGGACCTATGGTGACTTATTTCACAGTGACAATCACTAAACCAGCAATAAACACAATAAATTTATTGTGAAATGTTTGAAAGAGCACGCTGGGTATTGTTCACTCAAGTGTAAACAACGCTAGACTGATGTCCTGCGAGGCGTGCAAGCGCAGGCAGGCGGACAGGTCTGGTTTGGACCGCTACAAGAGTAAAAACCGCTACATGAGTAAAAACCGCTACACGAGAAAAATATTGACCGTAAAAAGCAACCTTTACACAAAAAAATCGTTATTCGGACAGACCGTTACTCGGGGTTCTACAGTGTTCCTTTATTGTCCCCACCGCACCCCTGCTCCTCGGTGCACTTACCACACAGACCCAATCTCTCGTATCTAAGCCCAAATTTACCGCTCACGCCTTATCTGAGTGAGACGAGCTCATCATGTAGTACTACGGAATGGAACCTGGCTTCAAAGCCATAGAACAACAGCACGGACCCTCAAAGGGTTAATAGAGTAGAATTAAATACATACTGTAATGTGACAAAACCAAAGATATACAGTATGTATTTAATTCTACTCTATTAACCCTTTGAGGGTCCGTGCTGTTGTTCTATGGCTTTGAAGCCAGGTTCCATTCCGTAGTACTACATGATGAGCTCATCTCACTCAGATAAGGCGTGAGCGGTAAATTTGGGCTTAGATACGAGAGATTGGGTCTGTGTGGTAAGTGCACCGAGGAGCAGGGGTGCGGTGGGGACAATAAAGGAACACTGTATCAACTTCCGGGGTCCCAGACTGTTCAACATCTTACCAGAAGATATCAGAAACACAGCTGGAGCAAGTGTAGAAGCCTTCAAGAGGAAACTGGACAAGTATCTTCACCAGGTGCCAGATCAACCAGGCTGTGATGGATGTGTGGGGCATCGGTCCTCTATCAGCAACAGTCTGGTTGACCAGGCAAGCACCAGACGAGCCTGGCCCATGGCCGGGCTCCGAGAGTGTTGAAACTCTCGAAACTCTTCAAAGGTATATCAAAGGCAAAGGTATAAAAAATATCCTGCAGCACGCAGTGCATAATGAGAAAAAACTGCGACCATGTTGTTGGTTTAAAACAGCGACTTTTTCAGTGTATTTTCTTATGGTTTTTATGGTTGTATTCTTGGTTTCTTGGTCTCATTTGATAGAATGGAAGATATATTACAGAAATAGAGATTACTATTTTGATTGGTTTTAGATAGAAAATAACTTGAAATTAAGCTCAAAGTGGCGGAAATGTTTGATTTTTTCCGATGTTCAAGAGTAAACAAATTACATCACGCTCACGAATGTACTGATATTATTTATACAATTACATATTACAATATTGCATTATGGCAAATGTTCCATTTTTTGGTGTGAATAAAAATTCATTGTGTGAATAAAAAATAAAAATGGAATTCATGTGTAAAGCCTGGAATGACTAATGAACAGAGGAATCATTATTTTAGTGCCAGGAATGCGTGCATGGTTTATTCTGGATCCTATTTTGAAATTGGAATATTTTGAAGTTTGTGTGAAATTGGCCAAATTACCAATTTCTGATCACTTTATTGGGTAGTTGAAATAGATGACTGGGTTATTTCTTATGCTCAATTGCTAAAATGGAAGGCATACTAGTGAAATAGTCAAGAATTTGGTCAACTGGAACAATGTAATTGGCCTTAAATAGGACTCAGAGTGGGCATAATTGCTGATGTTTAAATATTGCAGATGCACTAAAATTCATGATAACGTAATTTTGTCAATTTTCCATCAAATTTTGTATCTTTTGTTTTATTACCTTCAGAAAAAGATTCTTCAACATTTCATAAGAAAAATAAAATTTTTTTTTTTAAATTCTTGGGCCCTGTGGACAAGTCTCATATTGGGGCTCTGGACCCTCAAAGGGTTAATTATTATGGAGTAGACAGCAACCACCTGGGAAGGCACTATGTATTGTCATGCCAAAATAGTATGAAATGGAAACCCATAATGGTTTTTATACAATGGCAGGATTGCTGGTGTCTTTTCTTTGTCTCATAAACATTTAAGATGACCGGTACATCTTTCTTACTTCTACATATTCATTTGTACATGTACAATAGGGCCCCGCTTTATGGTGTTCTCCTAACACGGGGATTTCAAATTATGACCAAAACTTTGCTGTACGGCTCCTGGTCTTTCTAATACGGCATGCCCCCACCCGGTTTGTTTACATTCTCTGTGAGCACATCTCTATTATGTCTGGAAACTTTCCAAAATTTCAAGTGTTTTAAAGTTATTGCATATTTTATATGTACACTGATAATTATACTTGTGTACCTGCACCTAAATGTACTTACTCTTGACGCCATATTAATAATATGTAATCTCTTGGGCGCATTAAATGTCATATATTACGTTAATATAGACATTTCCATTAATCCGTCTGATATTTTTTTCAAAACTATATAATAAACACGCTACATAACATATAAACAAGATAAATACACCCCACAGTAGAATAAATTAACATAAATATGAGATGTGGTAGCCAGGTGACTTGTAGTCCAACATAAGAGAAAATGTGTGCACTATAATATTACAGGGAGTAACTAGAAAATTATTCCTTTCATATTCATTCACTCAGAACGTCATTTTTTCTAAAAATGGTGTTACATGAGAATGGGAGTGTTTCTCTTTATTTATTCTACTGTATCAACGTGGAGACAACTTGTACACAATGTAAAGTGTTTGTATTATGGTATAATACAAACGTGTATGAACGAAAACCAGATGCGTTCGCCCGGTTTGTTTACATTACATGTGGATGGGGTGGGGTTTTGAGGGCTGCCCTGGCTGGCTACCATACTTCCCAAACCTGACTTCCTACAAATAAAACTCACCTCTCACCTTACATTAAGACTACAAATATTTTAAGGTAATTAATGAATGTACTGTATGTGTATTTTATCATTCTGGGGTGCAGAAATACTGTGTGTGCCACTAACCACAATCTTCAACACATCCCTTGAAACTGGGCAGCTACCTGAGGTATGGAAGATGGCAAATGTAGTTCCCATTTTTAAGAAAGGAGACAGAAACGAGGCACTAAACTATAGACCAGTGTCACTGACGTGTATAGTGTGCAAAGTCATTTAGAAGATTATCAGGAGGAGAATGGTGGAGCACCTGGAACGGAACAAGATTATAAATGACAACCAGCACGGATTCATGGAAGGTAAATCCTGTGTCACAAACCTTCTGGAGTTCTATGACAAAGTTACAGATGTAAAACACGAGAGAGAGGGGTGGGTTGATTGTATTTTCTTGGACTGCAGGAAGGCCTTCGACACAGTTCATCACAGAAGATTAGTGCAGAAGCTAGAGGATCAGGTGTGTATAACAGGAAGGGCACTGCAATGGATCAGAGAATACCTGACAGGGAGGCAACAATGGGTCATGGTACGTGACAAGGTATCACAGTGGGCGCCTGTGAATGACATGACATGACGGAAGGGATACTCAGAAGTGTCCCTGTTCACAGATGATGTGACGTTAATGAGGAGAATTAAATCAGATGAGGATCAGGTAGGACTTCAAAGAGACCTGGACATGCTGGACACCTGGTCCAGCAACTGGCTTCTCGAATTTAACCCTGTCAAATGCAAAGTCATGAAGATCGGGGAAGGGCAAAGAAGACCGCAGACAGAGTATAGGCTAGGTGGTCAAAGACTGCAAACCTTGCTCAAGGAGAAAGATCTTGGGGTGAGTATAACACCGAGCACGTCTCCAGAAGCACACATCAACCAGATAACTGGTGCAGCATATGGGCCCTGGAAAACCTGAAATTTTTTCCCCTACCGGGAAGGAATCGTTCAAGACACTGTACACTGTCGTCAGGCTCATTTTGAGTATGCAGCACCAGTTTGGAAAACCCCCCCCTGGTAAACACATCAAAAAATTAGAAAAAAAAGGGGTTTTTTAAAAAGGTTAGTTCCGGGGCAAAGGGGGGTGTCCTATGAAAAAAAAGGGAAATCGGGGCCCAGACACTGGGGGGCAGGAGGGGGTTTGGGGGGACATGTAACGACATACAAAATACTGCATGGGGAAAAAATAAGGTGGACAGAGACAGGATGTTCCAGGGGGGACACAGAAACAAAAAGGGGACAATTGGAAGTTGAAAACTCAGGCGAGTCAAAGGGGTGTTAAGAAGATTTATTCAGTCATGGTTGTAAAAGGGAAAAAGGGAAAAGTCTGCAAGTGATGTAGTGGAGGGGAGGAACCATACATGCTTCAAGGAGGTAATAAAGCTCATGGAGCAA
>WNWK01053162.1:0-11956 GCA_009830355.1 Cherax destructor
TATATTTTAAAAAAAAAAAATATATATATATATATATATATATATATATATATATATATTTAAAAAAAAACATCTCGGGGACAGACTAACGAACCGTACAGGAACGCAGTGCTTTACCACCGTACCACACTGCCAATACCTTGGACCCAGCTTATTACAAATAAAAAGCATTTGTAATAACGACTGTTTGGGATACTGCGTAAACTATCAGATTTTCAATATTTATTATATTTTAATAATATAAAACATATACTCTGTTTAAAAAAACATATAATCTAATATTCTTGAAAAACATATATTTCATATAATCAATTTTTCTGTGAAAAAACATATATTTCACAATCATAGTACAATAAAATATCACAAGCAAATCATATACTTAGTGATGTGTAAGTCGGTGCCAACTTCGTGTCACGAGACACTGCCCCTTTGCTGATATCCTTCTCCACTGTGTCCTCAGACACCTTGTCTCTGTCTTAGGCACCACGGGTTCCCGACACCCGTACCATAAAGACCAATGGGGTTCCCGCACCTCTTCCCTGGACGCCCCCATCATGAACCATTCTCATTACAATCTGTACAACGCGTCTTGACCTACACCAAATCACGACAACTTGTGTCGTGCCACCGTCAAACTTCTGCATACACCACTAAAACCCTGACCTCCTGCAATCTCCGGTTAACAATCCCCGGGGTACAGTCTCGGTACAGTCTCAGGTACATCGTCGCAGGTACATAGTAGATTCGGGGTGCCCTCGCCGTTCTCCTTGTTGTGGCTATCAAACCACACTCATGAGTCTGCAACTCTCACCAGGTCTGATTGGCGAACTCCAGTAGTATGTCAGGGAGCTGTCACCAGCACCCCTGCAACTCTCATGCAGGTCTGACTGATGAACTCCAGTAGTATATCAGTGAGCTGGTGGACTCTCCAGTGTTGAATAGGGGAAGTCTCGATGACACTGTCAGTCAAACCCCCCGGCAGTCAAACATCAGGTCTGATGCTAACCCCTTGACTGCCGGCCGGTGGGAATTACCTAACTACCATTGAATAGGGGGTGCACAGCTCCGCTAGACGTTGATCCAAGGCACCCAGCTTTTAGGGGCTTGCTTTTCATTCATCCCCGCATGCATCGCACAACCAGAATTTATCTGCTAGGAATTGCAAGAGCAGGCGAAATATTCACAAACACTGATCTCTGGCCGACGGGCTCGACCCACGAAACCTTGTGAAGGAACGCAGTGCTTACCGCCTCCCCACTGGAAATACTTGGCATCCAGCTCACGCTAGACGTTGATCCAAGGCACCCAGCTTTTAGGCAGGTGGCTTACATTTTTCATCTCATCCCCGCATGCATCAACACAACTAGAGATTTATACAATGCTAGGAATTCGCAAGAGCAGGCGAAATATTCACAAACACTGATCTCGGCGACGGAGACTCGACCCTACAACCAGCCCGGAACGCATTACCGACCGTACCACACTGGACCAAAAATTGGCATCCAGCTCACGCTAGACTTGATCCAAGGCACCCAGCTTTTGGGCAGGTGGCTTACAGCTTTTCATCTCATCCCCTGCATGCATGAAAACTGAGATTTACAATCAGAATTGCAGAGCGGCAAATATTACAAACCGATCTCTGCCTGGAACTCGACCCTACAACCTTGTGAAACACCTGCCTGCTGGGTTTGGGTCAAGCTAGCGTGAGCTGGATGCCAAGGTATTGGTCCATGGGTCGGTGGAAACACTGCGTTCCTGTCACGGTTCGAGGTGGTCTCCGTCGCCCGAGATCAGTGTTTGTGAATATTTCGCCTGCTTTCGAATTCCTACAAATATATATATATATATATATATATATATATATATATATATATATATATATATATTATAAGTATTTTATTATATATAAAATAATATAGGAAATGCCACCTCTAGAACTTTATTGGGACCCTCATTCTCAGAAGAAACAATAAACGTACCTCGGGAAAACCAAGGTTCCCGCGGAGCTGTTTGAATTTTTTTCTTCTCCTACCACCCCTATATATATTATATATGTACTTTATTAATAAACAGAATACATTGACAGAAAACACAAACATGAACACGAATACATTGGTACAAATTCAAAATTATGAATCTTAAACTCCTCCGAAGCCGGACGTGAGCCCAGTATGCAGGATGCATTTTCCCCCTGGATGGCCCACTGAACGCTTGGAACATGAAAGTGGCTGCCCTTGGGTCCCTGGTGGTGTCGATGAGTCTGGAACCCAGTTCTTTAAAGGGAAACATGTTGCATTTTTCCTATGATCCCCAAAGGGCTCTGATCCCATGGGACAAATTGATACTGTTGGCTTATGTCCCTGTACTTGCCGATCTTGTACTCCTTTTCTGTGGTGAGCTCCTCCCTGTCGCCCAACACTGTGATGGATGTAGGTGTCAGCCATTGAACTAAGAGCTTTTCATTCTTCCAAGGATAGATGGTGATCCCGGCGAGGCGGTTTGCTGGGTTGTGGTATTGTTGGCTGCTAGTGATCAGGGCCTCTTTCAGCGAGGGTTCTCTTTATGATGTCGTTGACTTCATTGTGTCTTGCATGTCAGCCCTTGGTTTTAGAACAGTTAAGATCATGTAGACCATATTGGTCGGCTTGCGCATCGCTGCAAATACACGTATATTCCGTGTGAATAGTGGCAGCAAGGCGCGGGAGCCACTGCAATACGAAGGGTCTTAGGGTCGAGGCGTGTTCCCATGGCCGAAATGGGAACTGTTTGGAGAAGTCCCCAGAGTGATGTGCACTCACAGCCAGGAGACGGGCAGTCTCCCTGTCTGATGTTACAAACCCTAAGCATGTTAGCAAGCATCTTTTCAGTATGGGGTATGCCAACTTGACTGTTTGTAGGCCAGTTCTTCACTAGGTTTTGGTGTTGGAGCAGCAAGAGTCTCCCATTCAGTGATGGCACTGGTGTAGCTAGGGTCCTATATCCCTGCTGAATCACTGAGGTTGTCCGGAAGAATTTGTTTTATTAACTCATTTGATGCTATGGAAGAGGATAGGAAAGCTGGTAGGGCAATCTGGGAGGATTTGCGTACTCCCAGCCCCCCAAGTCTGACTGGAAGTGAGGCTTGCAACCAGTGTCCATCTTGGAGGGAAAGATTCAATACACTCTCTAGCATGGTCTTGAGGAGAGAGTCATATTCCTTGAGTTTGGGACTGCTGAAGGCTGGGAGCATCTCAGGAAGTAGGTAAGTTTTGGGATTGACAGGCACCTGGTGAGGGTAGAAGGCATCATGTCTTTCATCCTGCCTTCCATCGTCCTGAGGTCTGAGATTTTTTTTTTTCTAGAACCAGATCGATGGCATTGGGCCTAAGAGGAGCACCAAGGAGAGTGCTGTTGGTTGGATCAATGGTTCATGCTCCTGGTAAAACAGCACTAATATTCTGGATCATCTGTCGATTGGTAGAAACTATTTCACATTTGGGGGGGTTTAAAGATAGGCCCAGGCTCTCTCCCCATGTTTATAATTTTCCTGATGTCCTCTAGGAGAGATTCTGTAGTGCCAGCTAGGGTACCATCATCCAAGAACCAAATACTGAGCTCACTGGAGAGAGCTTCTGTGACTTCCTTGATGACCAGACAGAATAGAAAGGGGGCGAGAGGGTGTTGCGCCCCTTGAACTGGGCCTCAATGTATATAATGTATATTTCAATTTTCTATAATTTTATATTGCGAATATTCTCGATTATAGCTAAATCGTTAATATTTGGCTTTATATTATTATTAGATTATTATTTAACTTAGCTATATATATTAGGTAGGATATTATATTATGTTGTGCTCGAGAGTGTGTAGTAACTGCCTTGGTGTTGACAAACGACTGTTAGGCTGCCGGCGTCTTGTTGCGGGGGGAGAGTCAGTCTCTGGACACACCTGAGCTGGGTGGTTGTTCCTCTTTCATCTCTCTCTCTGGCCTGCTGCCCTTCGTCGAGTCAACTCCTCACTCTTGTTGTTCTCGACATTAGACTCTGTTGGGTAGAGTATGCACTCGTTGGTGTAACTCTGTTCACAGAGAATAGACTAGACAGTGATTATTCGACTTTGTTCTGGGTTGTGTGTCACTTCGACACTCTTTGATAACTCAGGTCTCAAGCTATAGCTCTGGACCTACTTCGATAAGGCATCTGTGCACCGCCACAGTTTGGGATTGTTTATGCTGAACCTAGTTTCAGTAGTAAGGGAGTTTTATGACTGTTTTGGAGGATCTACTGATGGTCCCCAGTTAGGGTCGATTTTCTATCTCCTTGTTCCTGATGCTGTGTTGCTGTTGCCTGTTATAGTGCTGTTCTGCGAAGTGGTCATTTTACTGGACAATCAAGCTGTTCTGGTTGTCAATTTGTTATTACAGCTAGCTTATGAGAAGTTGTTCTGTCGTACACTGGTTGAGTCGAGTCATAGTTACCGGGAGCACACTCGTACACACATTTATTATTATTTATATATATTATTGTTATTACTGACATGGTACCTGATGGTACCTCTGAGTCATTTATATATATGTGCCCTCAGCACAGACTTATTGTATATGAGAGCAGTGTAGGAGCTACCCTCCTAATTATCCTAATTGATATCGTAATATCTTTATATTTGATTTACTACGTTACCCTAGATATTCTCACTTTGTTAATAAATCTTTAAATCATTTACTTTGGTTAGTACCCTATCAGTTGGAATCCCCTTAATCTATATAATATGTCGGATAACTGAACCAGGATACTGACTTTGTTGCAAAAGCCCAGTAACAGGCTGGATGCTAGAAGGGCTTTCCTTTCTAGTGTTCACTGGAGATATCTATTGTTAATAGATATCGTGTCATTTTGTAACAAATGGGGGCCTGTCCGGGAGGTTCTTGATCCAAGGTGTTGGAGGAATTGTCCAGTTTGCCATACTAGTAACTCTATGGTCAAACACTTTGAGTAATTTCCTTATCTGAAGACTAGGAGTTTGGTCTTGTACAACATCATAGGGGATGTATGTACCTGCCCGAGTCTCTTGATCCAAGGAGATGGAAATACTGTTAATGAGCTCTAGCTCTAAGACAACCAACTCTTGTGTAAATTGTAAAGTAAATTCTTACATTAGGATTCTAGCTTCCCATAATCACTCTCTCATATTGTACTTATGTTCGTGATGTATGATAAGGTGAAAAAGTTAATTGATACTCTGACTTTGTCTAAGTTACGTACTTTAAAACTTCAGACTTGTTGGCAGCTAGCCAAGTATCTGGGTGTGACGTACAACCGTAGTTACACCGCAGTAACAGTCAGAGCATTAATTAGAGATCTGTTGTTTCCTGATAATACAGAGAGTTCTGATTCAGAATCAGAGTCAGCGAGCTTATTGTCACAATTAGGAAATATGTCGCTAATTGATGACGTAGAAAAGAGAGCAACTCAGGTTGAGGTTTCTGAGCCTAGCAATACTGCTCAGTTTTCTCTCACTCCCTCCTGTCTGCCTCAGACATTAGTTCAGAGTGTAGCTAGAAGTATGACGCAGCCTCATACTAGTACTGTTTATGCTACACCTGTCTCTACTTATACTAGACCAGACCTAGGCTCTATTGGAATGGCTGGACTAGGTGCCCGACCTAGGGTCTATCCAGATAAACCTGTTCATTTACCTTCTCCCTTGTTTGATCCTATATCTCAAGATCAATTCAACAGGATGGAACGCCTAATATTGTTGCAAACTGCGCAAATTGAGGCACAGAGGAAATTGAACGAGGAAGAGTTCCATAGAGAAACTGTTCGTTTCCAGAGACAACAGAGTATTAGATCTGATCAGCCTAGTAAGACTATAGAGGATACATTTAACGTGCAGAAAGCTGCCACAATGGTCCCTAAGTTTTTTGAGACAGACCTGGACACGTATTTTGATGTGTTCGAGAATCAAGCACGTGCCATGAATTGGCCACGTAAGCATTGGGCTACTTTGTTGCACACAGCTTTGACTGGCAGAGCACAAACCTGTACTGCTGCTTTGACTTTTGCCAAATACATTGACTATGACACAGTCAAGGAAACCATTCTTGAGACATATAATTTGTTACCTGTAAGTTACCAACGTGCATTTCGTACGTTACAACGACGACAGGGTCAAACTTGTGTGGAGTTTGCCCGTGAGAAGAAGCTTGCATTTGAGAGGTGGTGTCGAGCCTCCCAGTGTCAGACTTATGACACTCTCGTTCAGCTGATACTTCACGAGGAGTTCAACAACTGTATGTCTGCTGATGTACAGGAATATCTGATTGACCACTCTGCCACAGATATTCTAGAGACTGCCGCATTAGCTGACAACTATGAAATTTCTCACACAATTGTACGTACTAAAACCGAGAGGAAAAAGGTAACTAAAAAATGTCCCAGGAATTGGCAAACCAAATCAGCTGATCAGTGCCGGCCTAAAACTGCTACTGTTACTTCTCGTACCTTCACCAGGAAACCTGACATTCCTGAATCTGTCTCTGTAGTTAGACAGAAATCTAATACTGAGAAGAAGAATGTCAAATGTAACTACTGTCTTAGGAAAGGTCATACTCGAGAATATTGTTTTAAGTTAGAAAGAGATATGAGACAAGATCGTGCGGCTGGCGCCCCCACTCGTCGTATCTTCGGTGCAACAAGGGCACCATCCTAGTCATACTTTGACTCCCAGTTTTCGAGAATGTTCCTCCGAATAGATGACTAACATCGACCGAGTATCTGATGAGAAGATTCAGTCAGCTATGAGTCCTTACTTATCGAGAGGCAAAGTAGGACTTGACGAATCTAAGCTCACTGAGATAATTACTTTCCGAGACACAGGTAGTTATCTTGCCTTGTTAAGAGAAGATGTATTGCCTTTAACTAACGATACCTATGCCCAGATAGATGTATTGTTAGAAGCCTATGGAGGTGCTGTTATTAAAGTTCCTCTTCACAAAGTGTACCTTGAAACAAGCTATTATACTGGTTATATGTCAGTTGGTATTTCCAGTGGTGAATTTCCTATCAGGTCAGTGGACTTGTTGATAGGAAACGATATCCTTCAGTCTGGTATTTGTAAGGAGCCACTTGTGATTGATAATACCACTGATGAGCATTATGCAATTGAAGGTTGTAGAGAGAAACCTATATTATTCCCCCTCAGCGCAATTACCCGTGCTATGTCAAAGATACAACAACAACCATCCTTGTCTTCTGCTGAGTTAGTTGATGATAATGACTTGGGGTTGAATATGTTGTTTAGTGATTCTCTGCGGCCAGGATCACTAGCACTGACACCCCCCCTACCTCATCAGCCTAGTCGAGACACAACTGATGTGAAGATTCTCACTCACGGCGATTTAATCAAGGATCTGTTTGTTGATCAGTCTTTGGAAAGACTGAGAGATATAGCAGTTACTGAGAGTGAAGCAAAGGATCTCGATAATTGTTATTATTACAGTAAAGGTGTACTCTTGGAAAAAAGTACAAGTCAGGTGACCGCTGACAGTGATTCCACCACAGTCCAGCATCTTGTTGTTTTACCAGTTACATTTAGTGAGCTAGCTCTTGATTTTGCTCACAATAGTCCCATTGGAGGACATTTGGGTGTCAGGAAGACACTTGGTAAACTGGCAAAACATTTCACTTGGCCGAGAATGAAGGACACTGATGTCTGATCATGTGCGACGTTGCCACGTCTGTCAGGTGACTGCAAACCAGCTCACTCGCCTCCACCTGCACCTCTCTTACTAATAAATCATGTGTACCACATTAATCAGCTCAAGACATACTACGCTAGCCCTCTACCTACTGCTTCTATTCTTCCTAGACCACAGGAAGGAAACGTCAGTCTGCCTGACATCTCTAGAGGTATAGAGGTCCGTTTAGAAAATTCAGATTACAATATGTACTTTTCTAAGTAACCTTGATGCTGATAAAGCAAGTAATGTTAAGAACATAATTTTGCAGTACCGAATTGTTTAGTGATGTTCCTAAGCGTTGTACTCTGGGCGTACATGACGTTGATGTACAAGGGGGCATCACCTTTTTAAAAAACACCATATAGAATGAGTCCAAGGGGAAAATAGACATTGAGAGAAGTTGACTTTTTTTTTATCTCATGGACTTATTAAACCAGAAAAAATCCATGGGCCCCACCGTGTATATTAGTGCCCAACCCCGACGGTAGTTTCAGGATTTTACTGATTACAGGAAAGTGAATTTGTCACCTTGCCTGAGGGTTACCCCTTTCCCGCATAGACGACCTGATTGATCGTGTGCCCAAAGGGGACAGTATGAAAACCGTTTAGATCTCTTACGAGGATATTAAAAAATCCCGCTTACTGAATTTTCTCGAAATATCTGCCTTCACTGTTCAAGATGGATTGTTCAACTATCTCGTCCTCCATTCGGCTTGTGAAATCTTCTTCATTTCAACGTATTATGAACGAGTTGACCTAGGGCAGACGGAGTAGAAGCCATCTTGACGATTTAGTGGTGTCAGTGACGAAGGGGGAAAACCCTTAAAAGTCTCAGAGCTTTTTTGAGAAACTGACACATTACAATTTCACTTTTCTTGGCAAAAATTTTATTTTTTGGCAAGCCAAGATTACCTATCTGGGGGTTTTTATGGGCCCTAAGTTGCTCCTATTGATGCTAAAGTTCGTGCTATTGCTGCATTTCCAGTACCCCAGGATGGGGAAGGGGTGCAAAAATTCCTGGGTATGGCAGGTTATTATCGCAGGTTCTGTCCAACTTTGCTCAAGCGCTGCTCCTCTTACTGAGCTCACTATTTAAAAGTCCAGTTCATCTGGACTCAAGATTGTTCAGACTCATTTACAATTAAGCGTTTGCTTTCCTCTGCTCCTGTTTTGCAGAGTCCTAATTTTTACCCTTCCTTCTGTCTGCATATAGATGCGAGTGGTTATGCAGGGGCGGTATTAATCCAAAAATTCACTTCCACTGACAATTGCATCCATCTGCTACTATTTTTTAAACTCAAACGACATCAGAAAAAATATGCCACTATTGAAAAAGAGGCCTAGCCTCGTGGTTTAATTTAGAACATTTTGATGTATATTTGGGTACTTCTCCTTTTAAGATAAATGTATTTTTTTGACCACAATCCCCACCTATAATAACACCATGAAGAGTAAAAATGCTAGGATAATGGGGTGGGCTCTCAGAATGCCTACTCCATAAGTATTAAACATATTATGGTCGATGTAATGTAATTGCCGACGCTCTGTCACGTCCTTAATTATCATTACAACATTTAAATTAACGTAAATTTTGTCCCAATATATATTTTGTTACTCACTTTGATTAATTAAGTAAAGTAACGTAAAAAACAATACTGCCCATTAAAATTTATTATTCGTGTCTAATTATAATTTCTTTCCATGTATCTCAGTTAAATGGTTTTGTAAGTTGGTGTGTTGTGAAGGAGATACTGAGAGAAGCTGAGTGTGTGTGTAGTGTTGGGTGGGGTGTTTGTTTGCCGAAAACAAAACTGCCGAGGTGACCCCCTTCTCTCCCCACCTATTCTCTCAAGCTTCCCCATGCTGTCCATTTATTGCTGCTTCACTTCCACTACCACTGTATTAGGGGTGGAATGTCGTCTCCTTCCACAAGACTGCTGTTGTGTAGTCGTCACTACTATGACTACCACTGTTCGAGCCTCAGATGTCTCTGCTATGTCTCCTCTACATCCCGTGTATGGACATAACCGTGATTATGCCGATATACGAAGTTGTATACTACCCAGTAAAGGGACATATCCTAGTGAAATGACACTGTAGAAAAGTTTAAGAGTTAACTGAAGGTCTCTGAGATGTTGATACCTTTAAAAATATTTGAGACATGAGACATTACTACTTCTCCTAGTGCGACCGTTTGTCGGGTGGGGGTGTTGCGCCCCTTGAACTGGGCCTCAATGTATTAATGTATATTTCAATTTTCATAATTTTTATTGCGAATATTCTCGATTATAGCTAAATCGTTAATTTTGGCTTTATATTATTATTAATTATTATTTAAAAAGCTTTTATATATTAGGTAGGATATTATATTATTTTGTGCTCGAATTTTTGTAGTAACTGCCTTGGTGTTGACAAACGACTGTTAGGCTGCCGGCGTCTTGTTGCGGGGGAAGTCAGTCTCTGGACACCCCCTGGGGCTGGGTGGTTGTTCCTCTTTATCTCTCTGGCCTGCTGCCCTTCGTCGAGTCAACCTCCTCTTGTTGTTCTCGACATTAGACTCTGTTGGGTAGAGTATGCACTCGTTGGTGTAACTCTGTTCACAGAGAATAGACTAGACAGTGATTATTCGACTTTGTTCTGGGTTGTTTTCACTTGACACTCTTTGATAACTCAGGTCTCAAGCTATAGCTCTGGACCTTTTCGATAAGGCATCTGTGCACCGCCACAGTTTGGGATTGTTTATTTCTGAACCTAGTTTCAGTAGTAAGGGAGTTTTATGACTGTTTTGGAGGATCTACTGATGGTCCCCAGTTAGGGGCGATTTTCTATCTCCTTGTTCCTGATGTTGTTGCTGTTGCCTGTTATAGTGCTGTTCTGCGAAGTGGTCATTTTACTGGACAATCAAGCTGTTCTGGTTGTCAATTTGTTATTACAGCTAGCTTATGAGAAGTTGTTCTGTCGTACACTGGTTGAGTCGAGTCATAGTTACCGGGAGCACACTGTACACACATTTATTATTATTTATATATATTATTGTTATTACTGACATGGTACCTGATGGCCTTGAGTCATTTATATATTTTGTGCCCTCCACAGACTTTTGTATATGAGAGCAGTGTGGAGCTACCCTCCTAATTATCCTAATTGATATCGTAATATCTTTATATTTGATTTACTACGTTACCCTAGATATTCTCACTTTGTTAATAAATTCCTTAAATCATTTACTTTGTTAGTACCCTATCAGTTGAATCCCTTAATTATATAATATGTCGGATAACTGAACCAGGATACTGACTTTTTGCGAGTAACAGGCTGGATGCTAGAAGGGCTTTTTCCTTTCTAGTGTTCACTGGAGATATCTATTGTTTAGATATCGTGTCATTTTTTGTAACAGAGGGTCCCCTGTTGCACACCCCCCACGAAATCAATTTCATGGTCCCCAAAAAAATAGTTTAGAAGCCCACTATAACACCATTCTATGAAGGGAAGGGGAAAAAGGAAAGGTCTAAAACTGCTTGGAGAGCAGTATCACTTCTGACTGAGTTGAAAGCATTGACAAGGTCCAATTTGATAGAAAGGGAGGAAGGGAGGCAATACTAGTAGTTGTAATAGTAGTAGAAAAGGTAGAAGCAGAAATAAAGTAAATGAGGGTAGTCGTAGTAGTAGTAGGGGAAAATAAAGGGCACCACAGAAGCTTAGCGCCCACAGGGTGTGGGGCCCAAAAACAAGGAGGGAAAGGGGAGGGGAGGGAACTAAAGGACAGAAAACACTAGGCAGAAAGATGGAAAACAAAGAAAAAAATGGAAAAAAAGGACAGAGAAAAAGGCAAGGGAAAGGAAGGATCATGTCAAATCACGAGTGTTCTGAAGGGGGAGCATTTGACACTGTAAGGAGAAGGGAAGGGATCTACAGACACAAAGCCAGGGACTAAGATTCATACAAGGAAAAACTGTGTATAAAAGGGGTGCTTCAACAAGACGATTGCTGTGAAGGCTAAAATGGTAGACAGTTTTGGCAGAGGACCAGTTTGGATGACTGTGATCTCTAACATGACAGAAAAAACATTGTTGGTGTCGGCAAGTCTAACACTGTTTTTGTACCTTTAAATCTGTCAGAAAGAGAACAAAAAAGGGGCATGAAATACTACGGTAAAACCCGGGCATCAATTGCAAAAGGGGAAAAAGGGTTGGAATAGTTTGGGGAAGGGGGGTTTGTTTGGCCAAAAGTAAGTTT
>WNWK01053163.1:0-11956 GCA_009830355.1 Cherax destructor
GTGACAGATAATTTTAAATAACTGTTTAATGTAATTGGGCCTAATTGACCAATTCAGCATTATTTTGAAATGATAAAACTGAGAGAAAATTTCATTAGATAAGAGTATTGGAAGGGAAAAGTAGGTGGTGGTAGTTTTGGGCAGTCTGATTGCGGAGGGTGGTTGCGTAGTTCCCCCCCCGCCCTTCTGCACCCGGTGGGAGGTGACGGGGGTCTCCGACCTGTGGTGAGTCACTTCCCCTGGTGGTGAGTCACTTGTCTGGTGGTATCACTTGCCTGGTGGTGAGTCACTTGCCTGGTGGTGAGTCACGCCGGTGGTGAGTCATTTGGGGGTTGGTGGGGGGAGTCACTTGCCTGGTGGTGAGTCACTTGCCGGGTGGTCCCCATCGAATCTGCAAGTATTCGTTCCACTTTTTTAACTTATTATGTTTTTCGGGATTGTTTGTCTTTTAAAGCTTCACTCTTTTTTAAAGGTTTTAGACCTAAATTTTTTCCCCGCCTTGTTTTGAATTTAGGTATATAATTTTCTTAATCTTCCCCATTTTATTAAAGGCCGTACGCCAAATGTGTGAGTGTTTTATCAAGGGGTTTTAAAACCCCTATTTTTCTTCATCATTTTACCCTTTTGATTGTTGGCTCAGGTCATCCAACTCAGGCAGATATAAGAAAAGGGGAGAACTGATCGGGAAAAAGGTCTGGTTATGTCGCTAAAACCCTCTCCCCACACTGGCCCGGGCCCCCACTCTTCCACACGTAACTGACCACCCAGTCTGCCCCCCAGCATTCTCCGTTGAACTACACCAGCTTTCCCTGGTGTCTTGTCTCAACAGCAGGGTAGTGGTCAGAGGATCAGTCCCCCCCCGGCAGAAAATATAATTTTGTTGTGGACAATGTCGACTGTTTAGTCACGCCCAGCTGTGCCCCCCCACATCATCGACAACGGTTTTGGGAGTTCCAGAATCATTCAAAGCTGTGGGGCCCAGAACATCGGCACGGTTTCATCCTACGCCCCAGGGGCTAAGGGATTACCAATAGCCCCCTGGCATCTTAAAGGCGGCCCCGAACAGGCACCAAAAGTCGGAATTGACCAGCCGGGCTGGGGTTGTACGTCGGACTGGGGCGGCCCGGGCAGAACAGCCGGTTTGGGGAACCGGGCCGATCCACCATGAGGCCGGATCACAGACCGGGCCGGGGCGTTAACCCTCGGAACTATCTCCAGGTAAACTACTTGATATCTGTGTATATATATTAGCATTGGATCACTAATTATTTATATATTTCATTTTTCTTTTTTCTTAAATTTAGGAAATTTAAATTTTAATTTTTTTTACATTATTGACTGATGTTTATTATAATTTATTTATTTATCTTATTTTATTTTTTAAATTTTCATTTTTTTTCCCAAAAAGGAGGAGCCAGCCTTGTCAAATGCTTTTTTAGGGTCTGACGGGGGCTAAAAACCCTTTCCCCACAAAACAGTTCCATCATTCCCATTAATCTTTTTTTAATCATCTGGGGACGGTTTTCCCACCACCCTGTAGCCAATTTCCCCACTAAACTTAAATTTCACCAATGGACCTACTTAGTTATTGAGGAGGTCCGGGCCAGGGTTTTTCACTGCAGCACTTCGGGCATCTACGTGTCATTCTCACCCGTTAGTGGTTGAGGTATACAAAAACCATAACCCATTGACAAATTCAACCCTTCAGAATAAGAAAAAAACCTTGCTTAAACACACTAGGTGTTAAATTTCCCCCGGGCATCACTATCAACTATCAGGGGAAAGCCAACACCCTATCAACTATACAGGGGGAAAACCAGCATCATGGCTGACTCATCTTCAGTATTTATTGTTAAAATTAAAATGTATTTATTAATTAATATATATTTATTTATACAAATGATTAGGGAAAGGAGGAGAGGTAAGTTTATTTTTTTTTATAGCACTTAGTAAATTTTGTTATGGGAGGGGGACATATTGCTGCCATCTCCCAGTATCTTTGGGCTAGCAGCCTGTTGTCTGTTGTCTTCTTGGGCAGTTTTCTGTTGTTCCCCCCTGTGACAGCCTGTTGTCTGTTGTTTTCCCCGTGACAGCCTTTGTCTGTTGTTCCCCCCTGTGACAATTTTTGTCTGTTGTCTCCCGGGCAGGGGTGTATTTTAAAGTAAATTATCCTTAAAAAAGGGAAAAAAGAAAAAGATTGATCATTACTATTTTTTTAGTTTTGTCAAGAACTACCATCTAGTTACAATGATAGAGAGGAAAAACAGTCCAGGTAACTAGGTTTCTTTATTTTTATCAGGGGGTTTTTGTCACCCATTGATGGGTGTTTTAGGACACTGGTTTTCACGGTGCTCGAAGTCATTGCTTTCATCTCACACAACCAACATTCAAACAATAATTAGCTAAAAAACCCGGTAGCTTACTGCAAAGATGGGGGGTAGGGGTCGTGCCTCTTTGGAGAATAGCTAAGGGTAATAATTTTTCGACCCAAAAAGAGCAACTTTTGGGAACCCAAATTAGTTTACCTAGTAACAAAATTATCTTGGGGTTCATTCCTTTTTTTTGATGATTTTAAAAATACTATTACCTTTTAAAAGGGGAGTACTATTTTTTTTAGATATTTAACAGTTCTTGATTTTTGCCTTTATTAACTGTTCCCTTTTCTGTCATTCTATTTTTTTCAGCCAGGTACAATTGCCCATATATTAATACCTTTTTTTATAAAGGCAGGGCTTAGTTTAGAAAAGTCCTGGAATTTTATAACAGGATATCCCAAAAATGAGCCAAAAAAAATCATAATATTATAATTATCCCCCTAAGTTAAGAGGGGTCTGTTGAAAAAAATCAGTACTTAATGTTTAAATTTTTTTCCCCAAAATATTTTTTAACAGTGAGGGATTAACTTATGAAACCATTCATTCTGTTAATATCGTTCATTTTATAACTTCCCCCACTTTTTTTTGTCCCAAGAATTCCTGATGAAAATCGAAGTTAAGCTCATTTTAAAAGTTCAAATTTAAAAAAGTTTCTGCATAATCATCTTTAATTGGGGAAAAAATTTAAATTTTTAAATGCATCACAGTAGTTCAGTGTTATAAGAGACATTTTCTTTATTACAAACCTTTTTCCCTCAAAGAAATTACCAGAAATGAAGTTGTTATTTGTTATCAATTTTTAAAAAAAACCTCAAATTCTTGGGGAAAAAGTTTTTTAAAACCCTTTTTTAAAATAGAATTTTGAGGAAAAAAAAAGAATTGCATATATAGTTGAAAAAATGAACATTAATTTTTTCACAAACTTACTTTTTTGAACTTTTCAGGGAAAAACGGGAATTGAGGTGAGAAACAGGTTTTAAGGGGGGTCCATGAAGCCACCAAAATCCTTTTTTCCCCCTTTTAGAAGTTGAAAATATCACACCTGAAACAACAAAGGTCATTCTTTGTTGAGCATATGTTTTTAAAATTTTTATATATATATATATATATATATATATATATATATATATATATATATATATATATATATATATATATATATATATATATAATATTTTCCCAAAAAAATTATTCAGGGGGTTTAGAAGGGGAAATTAAAGTTGTTTTGGATATTTAAAGAGTTTGGAGCAAGAGAAAAAGTCTGGGGAGGATGTGAAAGATTTGCAAAAAAAGGGCAGGGGGGTCATCCAAAAGGTTTCGAGGCGGGGAAGGGGGTTTTCGAGTGAGGGGGGCTTAGACATTCAGAGATATGTTTGTTCATTTTTATAAGTGCAAAAATTTACTCATTACCGATGTTTCTGTGTCCCGAAAATACCCAACATTGAATTCGCTTGAAAAGGCTTTTACATTTCCCTCAGCCCACAGGTGAGCCCGAGTGAGACCAGCAGGTCGACCACCCCAGGGGGAGTTTGAAGACCATTGACGAAAGGGGAAATGAAATCCGTGTTGTCACTTATAAAAACTGTCGGGGATAGCTGAGTAACTGGTCATGTAGAAATTTTTTATCAGTCATCTGTTAATTTGAAACATGGATTCAATTTGGTCTTTTTATTAACATTAAAAAAGGGTTTGACCAATAGATTGACCCAACTTATTTAGCAAGTGAAGAGATGACGAAAAAGGGTTCGTTATAGCAACAATATTAACATTCATCTTACCACCTAACCTTGCAAAGAAATCCCCTTTAAATTTTTAAAAAGAGAAAGTTTTTGCCCATGTTAACCTCACTTTTATTTAAGTTTAAACATCAACCCCCCAAAACCCGAGATGATCTGACGAAAAATACTTCGAGAGGGATTTACTTGTTTTAGAAAATTAAATAGTTAAAAATTGTGACTTTTTGCTAGTAAAATTATAATGAGTTATAAATTTGATTGTTTGCTAGGTATAATTATAATGAGTTGGGTATAATTGTGACTTGTTTGCTATATAATTATAATGAGTTAGGAAATTTTTGGACTTGTTTGAATAAAATTTATATATTGTTTGGGGAAACTTTCTTTTCCAGTATATGCAATTTTTTTTGGGGTGTGTCAAGAATTTTTATGCTACAAATTATTTTAAAAAATTGTTTATGGAAAAAACAAATGATGACAAGAAAAATTTTGACGTACATGTTTATGAGTAAACAAAAAAATTTGCAACAGTTTACATTTTTTAATTTTTTTACCGGGATTTTATCATAAAATTAGAGAAGACGATTAAAGGCACAGGAATAGTAAGAGTTAAGGATGGTAATGTACATTAACCTTAGAGAAAAGTTGAGGTGGTGCCCCAGCCAGTGTCTGCAATGAAGGTTATCCTCCATCACGTATGATGTCAACCCAGGCTCCACTACCTGTGTTGTCAGCCCAGGCTCCACTACCTGTGTTGTCAGCCCAAGCTCCACCCTGTGTTGCCAGCCCAGGCTCCACTACCTGTGTTGTCAGCCCAGGCTCCACTACCTGTGTTGTCAGCCCAGGCTCCACTACCTGTGTTGTCAGCCCAGGCTCCACTACCTGTGTTGTCAGCCCAGGCTCCACTACCTGTGTTGTCAGCCCAGGCTCCACTACCTGTGTTGTCAGCCCAGGCTCCACTACCTGTGTTGTCAGCCAGACTTAGCCATCTGCGCCACTGACGATGTGGTGTGATGTTCAGCTGTCAGAAAGATAGTTCAGGTGTAATTACTGTAACTACCCACAAACTCCTCTACCTGATAATTAGTGAAATAATTGCTATCTGTGCTTTTCTACAACCAAGAGCTCCATAGTCGTAGTCGTACGTTCACACAAGACTGAAGTAACTCTCTTGTAGAATTATTTAATATCATTGTAGCTCTGTATAATACGTAGACAATGATAATTTCAAAATATATTTATTTACTATTATACAATTTAATATCGTTGATAACTATATATTATAAAAGTTCTGTGTATGTGCAATATCGAATATAATGAGCAAAACAAAAAATACAAACTAACTTAAAAATATGCAGATCTAAACACTCACACACACACACACACACACACACACACACACACACACACAAACACAAACACACACACACAATATGCAAGGTGCCCCGTGGCCTGATCGCTAAAGCTCTCGCTTCACACGGCGAGGGTCTGCGTTCGATTCCCACCTAGGGTGGGAATCGAACGCCTAGGGTGGGAATCGAATGGGTACCTAGGTGTTAGTCGACTGGTGTTGGTCGCATCTTGGGACAAGGACCTAATTTGCCCGAAATGCTCAGCAAAACAGGGGGCTTTCTATATAGTAGGATGTCATTGATGTCAGCTAGGCCTGACATCAAGGCCTAGACCTTGTACATGTTCAAGGGTGTAGAGAGGCCAAAACCAAGTGTGCTAGAGAATGGAAGAAGAATAGAAGGCAAAGAGCAGGTAATCAGGCTGAGGAAGGAAGGAGGAGAGATCACAAGAAACGACCGAGAAGTATGTGAGGAGCTCAACATGAGATTCAAAGAAAGAGGAGACAGAAGGGACTCCAGGAAGACGGTGAGGTGTGGTACACCACCAAGTGCTGGACACAATACATTCAACCGAATAAGTGAAGAGGCTGCTAAGCGAGCTAGATAACATCTCTCCATGGGTCCTGAGAGAGGGAGCAGAGGCGCTATGTGTACCACTAACAACAATCTTCAACACATCTATCGAAACAGACCGACTACCTGAGGTATGGAAGACAGCAAATATAGTCCAAATTTAAAAAAAAAGGAGACAGACATGAAGAATAAACTACAGACCAATGTCACTGACATGTATAGTATGCAAAGTCATGGAGAAGATTATCAGGAGAAAAGTGTGGTGGAACACCTAGAAAGGAATCAGCTTATCAGCGACAGCAAGCACGGTTTCAGGGACGGGAAATCCTGTGTCACAAACCTACTGGAGTTCTATGACAGCATTAAGACAAAAGAGAAAGGGGTGGGTTGATTGCATTTTCTTGGACTGTAAGAAGGCGTTTGATACAGTACCACACAAGAGACTAGTACAAAAGCTGGAGGACCAGGCAGGGATAACAGGAAAGGCACTGCAATGGATCATGGAATACCTTTGGGAAAGACATCAGAGAGTCATGCTACGTGACGAAGTCTGAAAGTGGGCACCTGTGACGACTGGGGTTCCACAGGGGTCAGTCATAGGACCAGTGCTGTTTATAGTATATGTGAACGTCATGGCGGAAGGAATAGACCGAGAAGTGTCCCTGTTTGCAGATGATGTGAAGTTGATGAGAAGAGCTCAATCGGACGAGGACCAGGCAGAACTACAAAGGGATCTGAACAGGCTGCAGGCCTGGTCCAGAAACTGGCTTCTGGAGTTCAACCCCACCAAGTGGAAAGTCATGAAGATTGGGGAAAGGCAAAGAAGACCCCAGACGGATTCCGTCTCTGAGTACATCCAGTGCTTGGAATCATTGGAAACCCGTGGTTTCCATCGCACATCCTCCATGAGGTCGGCCTCTTGTCCTGCCCAACCTCATAAGAGAGCTCATTTCTTGTCACCTCCTGACCATCAGCGCTCAGTTATCAGTGAAACCCAGTCTGGGGACGCCCATTCTGACCATCACTCTACACACACACACACTGACATTTAGTGTTTTATTCATATCTTGAAGGGGAGGGTAGAGGCTGGAGGGTTACCTCCCTCCCAAACATTCTTCCTACACTCCCTCCCTTCCTCTCCTTCCTCCCTACTGTTGTAGAGGACGACAGTTGTCAAGCCGCAGTCTCCCTGTCGGCAGGCGACTGTCTGACTCATGTCATGGCATCAGGGAGCAGAGTTACTGCCTGTACAGAGTATGATGTCACTTTGTCGGCTAATTCGTTCACTCCTGTTACGGTGTATGTGACCAGAGCTTTCGAAGGAGATCACGTGCTAGTCGACAACGACATGTGCAGAGTCAAGGGCCTCTTCCTTGAGCCGTCCTTCCACACTGTTCATCGTGGTAAGTTGCAAGTCCTTGTCGTTAACTTGCACAGTCGAGAATTCCCCCTGCGGAAGGATACTTCACTTGTCGACCTCGTCAGATTCCCTCTCCCGGTGAGAGTGGAGGGCAAAATCCCAGCTGACGTTCTTGTAAGTGCAGTCCTCCCAGGTGAGTCTGCTACTAACTTTTCCGTCACCCGGCCAGTGCAGGAAGATGATCTAGCTATGACAGACTACCCGGAAGAAGTTCAACAACTTCTTCAGGTTCTCAATCGAGCACGTACTGCCGTCGCGTTAGATGGTGAGTCCATGGGTCTGACCCCGCTTATTTCTCACCATATTCTGAATCATAAAGGTACTAAACACATTTACGTGCCTGCTTATCATTTGCCGCATGCGCAATGAGTTTCTGCTGACGAACTCATTGCAAAGATGCTCCGTGATGGAGTTATCAAGGAGTCCATTTCCCCGTGGAATGCCCCTCTAATCGTAGTTCCCAAGAAAGATGGAACATGGAGTCCTATTATCGATCACAGGAAACTGAATGCCTGTACAATCCCAGACCGATTTCCATTGCCAGTTCTGAATGACCTGTTACAGAACATCAGCAATAACAAGATCTTTTCGACGCTTGATCTTCTTCAAGGGTTTTGGCAGATCCTCTTGATGACCAAAGCAAGGAACTAACTGTGTTCTCTACGACTACTGGTCATTATCAGTTGACGAAGATGCCTTTGGATTGCGCGAAGCCCGATCACGTTCAGTCGTTTAATGACAATGATTTTCCGTACTCTCCTAGGTGGCACACTCATGGTCTACGTAGACGATCTCATTGTGATGTCCCAAGATGTTCCTACTCATCTCGTAAAACTTGAGCGGGTACTGGAAAAACTAGCCAAGGGTAATCTTAAGGTGAAGCTTTCAAAATGCCAGTTCCTTAAGCAGGAAATAAAGTTTTGGGCCACATAGTGACTCAGAACGGCATCAAGACAGACAAGTATAAAATCTTGGCTGTACGGAAGTTTCCTAGACCTACGGCGGTGGATGCTGTCCTCTCCTTCGTATGCCTAGCCGGATTCTACTGCACTTTCATAGCCGGATTCTCCGCCATAGCTGCACCCTTGACTCAGCTCCTTAAGAAGGATGTCCCCTTTGAGTGGACGTGTGACCAGGAAAGAGCTTTCGTCACACTTAAAAATAGGTTGTTAACATCAGCCCCAGTCCTTAGATTCCCTGATTTCACCAAAGTGTTCACCTTGACGACAGATGAAAGCAAAGTTGGCATTGGTGCAGTCTTGTCCAGGAATCTAATGGTAAGCAACACCAATAGCTTAGGCTAGCCGTGTGCTTACCAAAGCTGAAGTCAATACTCTGTGACAGAGCTAGAGGCCTTAGCCATCGTCTGGGCCTTGAACCACTTCAGAGACATTATTTACCAGTATCCTATCAAGATTTACACTGATCATCTGCCGTTATTATCCCTTTTTGCAAACAAGAATCTCACTGGAAACATGCTCGGTGGTCTCTCACCTTTAACGACTACAACCCGAAGTCTGTTATGTACCGGGTAAGCAAAATGTCGTGTCTGATGCCTTGTCGAGGCATATAGCTTTTGTCAGTGCAGACAACTCGTTCTCCGTCGAGGACCTAGAGGGGCCCAATGGCAGGACCCGGTGTGGTCACCAGTCCTTCGATTCTTGACCAAGGAGGACGTTGGCCCGCGGGTCAAGTCGCCCGTTCCGCTGACAGACTTAGTGGTCAACCAAGGAGTACTGTGTCATGTAGCTCGTCTGGTGGACCCCAGTAGAGACCGTACACCAACTGGTGATACCGGCGTCCCTGGTACCCGCGACTCTCAAGTTGATCCACGACGTCCCATGTGCAGCGCACACTGGGAAGGACCGCAGCATCAAACAGGCAAGAATGAAATATTTCTGTCTTAAGATGGACGCAGAAATTGCCAAGTATGTACACCAGTGTGTCGTTTGTTTACAACACAAGGGTACTGTCACGGGTCCCAATCCCATTCTGAAGTACCCCATTACAAAGGAGCCCTGGGAGAGAACTTCTGTCGACCTGTTGACGAACTTCTCGACCTCGGAGAAGGGTAATAAACACCTCCTTGTAATGGTAGATAACTTGACGCGGTAATGCGAGTTAGTACCCATCCCTGACAAAATGGCTGAGACAATTGCAAATGCTTTCCATGAGCATATCGTTCTCCTTCATACCTGCCCATATGTTCTCCTGTCAGACAATGGGTCGGAGTTCGTAAATGCCATGATGAAGGATCTTTGTTCCAGGTTTGACATTCACCAAGCACCAGTAGCTCCATGTCACCCTGCGAGTAATGGTCTTGCTGAACGTACAAACCACAAAGTCCTGGAGGTGCTCAGAGTAACCGTTAATCCGAGTTGTACTACATGGGATGAGGCTATTTCCAGATGTTCAGTGTACATTGAACTCTTCCCTCAACAGCTCGATTGGCGAGACACCCCATTTTGCCTTGTATGGCTATGATAAGCATTTACCGTACAAAATCCTGTTTGCTCTGCCTAGTCCAACTTATGACACTGATAACACCAGTATAGTTAAGATGCGGACCACACAGCTTGTCTTCCAACGGTACGTGAGAACCTCATAAAACCACAGATAGGTTCACGTCCGATCGCAACGACCACGCTAAGGAAAGTAAGGTGGAACCAGGCTGCAAAGTTATGTTGCTCAACCCGACGCAGACCCTGGTATGTATAAACTTGTCCCCAAGTTTGTCGGTCCTTACCATGTCCTACGACAGCTCCGCGGCAATAAGTTCGAGTGAGGAGATCGCTACCAGAACTATCAAAGAAGCTCACCTTGACCACATGAAGTATATTGATCATGTGCAAGCCGAAGCAGAGCTTGAATCACGTGCGTTGCAAAGCCACAATCAGACTCAAACTAGTGACAACCCATCTAGTGCTTTACCTGCTACCACTACGACAGATGACAGTCCTGTAAGGCGCCATACTTATGGCCTGAGACCCAGGACAGCAGTACATTTCTGTAACATTGACATACCTACTGACTTGTCTGACTCCTACACTAGCTACGCTAATTGTTTGCTTGCAGAAATGGGGATTAATGCGCATACATTGTATAGTTAGTAAATAACAGACTCAGGGTGTACAACACCATGTAAATATGTAAATTATTCTAGAAGGGTACCCGTAGTATAATGAATTCCATGGAAATAATGTTATTGTAAGTATGTGCACCTGTGAAACCTGTATAAAGGTAAGGGCAGTGCCGCCCTTTTGAGTCAAATGTCACAAGTTAGGAAATGCTACTGTCAGTCATTGTTTGCAGAAGTGAGGATGGTATAGCGCTCAAGGATGTGCAGTCAAGTTGATGCCTTAGCCCTACGGACAACCTGTACAACCGACAACCGACATCGCCTTGCTCTGTCCTCCGTCCAGCTGTAGGGCACACCAATTTTTTCTTCCCTCAGGGTGGGAGAGTTTTTTAGGCCTGCTATAATATTTGTATGTCCAAAATTTGGGTGACCGGAAGCCAGTTTCCCTGGGTATCTATTGTAAGTATTTCTCGTTTACACCTTCATGCCCGCCAGTATTGTCATGTTGAGATGACACACAGTAGGTGGCCGAGCAGATGTAAGCAGCCTAATTTAGTCCCTTTCAAAATTACGTGGCACCCCGGTGCTGCCCCTGTTAACCTACCAATGTCAGGCTGCCCTGCCATGTTCTCTCTCACTTCCTCGGGCCCCCTGATTGAAGCAGGTTCTACCCTAGCGGGTCCCGGTCCCCTCTCGCTCTGCACCCGTGTACACCCACATCTTTCGAATAATAAACCCCCGTCTAGTCATCGGCCGTATCTCTTCACCTATGCTACCATTCTACTGCACTAGACCCGAAAAAAAGTATGGCAAGAATAGCAATAACAAAGAAGACCCCAGACGGAGTACAGTCTAGGGGGGCCCGTGACTCAACCTCACTCAAGAAAAAACATCTTGGGGTGAATATAACACTGGGCCCTCTCCCGTGCGCTCATTAACCAAATATCTGCTGCCAAAATGGGCACCTAGCAAACCTAAGAATAGCATTCCGACATCTCAATAAGGAATCGTCAACACCCCGTACACCGTGTATGTCAGGCCCATTTGGAACCCCCCTAAACCAAGCACGTACGGAAATTGAGAAAGTGCAAAAGTTTGCAACAAGAGCTGAGGGGCATGTCCTACGGGGAAGAGGTTGGGGAAAAAAACCTGATGACACTGGGGGACGAGAGATAGGGGGGTATGATAACGACATATAAAACACTGAGAGGAAATTAAAAAGGGGGCAGAGACAGGATGTTCCAGAGATGGGACACAGCAACGAGGGGTCACAATTGGGAATTGAAGACTCAGATGAATCACAGTGACGTTAGTAAGTTTTTTTTTCATTTACAGAGCTCCCATGAAGTGGAATAGTCTTGGAAGGTGATGTAGTTGAGGCAGGATCCTACATAGCTTTTAAAAAGAAGTATGATAAAGTT
>WNWK01053164.1:0-11956 GCA_009830355.1 Cherax destructor
TTTTGCAAACCGAGTACTACGGGATGTGATACTTCCCACTACCGTCCCATCGCTCTTACCAGTGCAGTTTGCAAGGTGATGGAACGTCTAGTTAATAGACGTTTGATGTGGTATTTAGAGATGCACAATAGTCTCTCTAGTCAATATGGCTTTCGTAAGGGCCGTTCTGCCATTGACCCCTTACTGCGCTTGGATACGTATATTCGAAATGCCTTTGCTAATAACCAATCGGTTATCGCCATCTTTTTCGACCTTGAGAAGGCTTATGACACAACTTGGAGGTATAATATCTTGGCCCAGGCCCACTCCTTAGGCCTCCAAGGCAATCTACCATTTTTCCTTAAGGCCTTCTTAACTGAAAGACATTTCCGTGTCCGGGTTGGTAATGAGCTTTCCCCGGAATTTGTCCAAGCTGAAGGTGTCCCCCAGGGTTGTGTTCTGAGCACAACTCTTTCTGCTTGCTATAAATAATCTGGCATCTGTTCTCCCATCCAATATTTGGTCATCGCTTTATGTGGATGACTTTGCTATAGCTTGTGCGGGTGCTGACTGTCACCTCATTGCAGTTTCCCTCCAGCATGCCGTCAACCGGGTTTCCGATTGGGCCACCACTCACAAGTTTAAATTTTCTAGTGGCAAAACTCATCAAATTACGTTTACTAGACGTTCAGTGGTCTCTGATCATCCATTGTACCTATACGGCTCATGTATCCCAGAACGTGATAGTCAGGTTTCTCGGCCTCCTGTTTGACCATTGATTGTCCTGGAAACCTCACATTACCTCTCTGAAGGCAACTTGTCATAGCCGGCTGAACCTCCTATAAACCCTTGTACATCTTTCATGGGGGACTGATCGTAGAACTCTCCTTCGCCTGCATTCAGCCTTAATATTATCGAAACTCGATTATGGTGACCAGATATATTCGGCGGCCTCTCCTGCTACTCTTTCCAGCCTTAATCCCGTCCATCACCAGGGATTGCGTTTATGCCTTGGTGCATTTCGTTCTTCCCCAGTTGAGTCTCTATGTAGAAGCGAACATTCCATCCTTGTCCGATCGTCGTGATGCACATTGCATTCGCTATTATGTTCGCTCTCATGACCTCCGCAATCCTTCCATGTATAGGATTGTCACAGATGTTAGTAGATGCTCGTTATTTGTTCGTTGCCCCTGTTTACTTCGTCCCTTTTCTCTTTGTATACATTCACTCTTGTCTTCCCTTCAGCTACCACCTTTATATGTTTATGTGACATCTCCCTTTCCCCTACCCCCTTGGGAAGTTCCTGCTGTCCGTGTCTGTTCTATTCCTCTACCTTGCGCGAAAGCCCAACTACCTACTGCGGCTTCTCGCTCTTTTTTTCTAGACCACTTCCGTTCTCATTTCCATGCCATCACAGTGTACACCGATGGTTCAAAGTCATCTATTGTATGGATGGTGTCTCCAGCCTCGGGCAGGAAGGACACAAGTTTCAACTTTGATAACTGGGAGGTTCTGGAGCTCTAGTTGCTCCAGAATGTTGGAGTCACATTGCATAAAGTCCCACTGGACCATGGTATGCAGAATGAGGATGGTACTACAGATGGAATTGAGAGGAGAATGTGTCATGATGGGTGTCAATAGAGCTAAGGGAGAGATTGAGAGCTTGCTAAGCATTTTGCACAGATACAATATGCATGTCACTCTTGAGGGCATGAAAGGAAACATGCCTCTAGTGCTTTGCTAATGCTATGGCTGAAGATAAAATAATTTTGTCCTGGAGTCTTTGTAATACAGATTGGAGGGCAAAGAGATTTTTTGGATAGTTTTTCTTAATCACCTCCCAGAACCAACAGGCAGCCTCCAGGAATACTCCCATCACCGGACACATGAAGCTGCCCACCAGAACTCCAGAGGTCAGCCCAGCACATTGCCAGATGATCCAACTACCACCACCAAGATCCTCAACAAAATGCGATAGACAATGGTCTCCTTTCTTTCAACCTAGGAACTGTAATTTACAAGGTAAATATCCCCCAAAGGCCAAATGAATAAAAAAGGAGGGGTGGGGGAAATTAATTTGATCCAAGGAGACAAAAGGCCTAATTTCCTTGGATTAAGAGCCTCTTCACCTCAAGGGACTCCCCCTTGAAGAGGTTTTTGAGAAAAGGAATTGGACTTGTCCTTGCTTTCCTTGGATCAATCTTGATTACCTCCTGTTTTCCCCAGGCACTGTATAAACCCTATGGGTTTAGTGCTTCCCCCTAAATATATCATCTTAATAATTTACCATACTTATGGCTGCTGCCTTTGCAGATCCACTAACCTCTTACCTGAAACTGATATACTGTATTGCACTACCTGTAACTGTCACTAGATACAAGCATTTTTTTTTTCTTTTTTTTTTGGCATGAATGGAGGGGGCATTGCTCCTTTTGTCTAAATCTGCAGAAAGCTAATTACACAAATTATGGAAATGGAATATAAAAAAATTTACTACTAGTTTTACCTGCTTTGGGATTCATTTCTGTAATACTGTATAATGGTGAATTGGTCATGACAGTAGCAAGTTGATATTAACAGTTTAAATTATTTAAAATTGTATGTTTAAAGTGTTCAAAAACCTTTGTGCTTTTGAAAGCAAAACAAATATCTCAATATAAGCACCACCTCAGGCCATTCTTAACAGGTTTGGCTGTGTGAATATACAACATTGTCCTAAATGAAAAAAAAATGTTAATTCATCAAATTTTAGTGTTAAATGATGCCAAAGAGTTAGGCACTTGTCTATGCATAAAATCCTAGGATGTCTAATTTTAACAATTTTAAAATTTTAGGGTCAAGACACAAGCGATCTATTCACTGTCATGGGTGACTAAAAGGGATGTGAAGGTTCTTGAAAGCCTTTTTAAAATCCTGGCACCTGCCCCTTCCCAATATACTGGAAGTACTTTATAATAAGAATGACAAGACTAGATAGCAAATTACAAAAGTAATACTGTCAGGCAAGTGTTGAATGTGTGTGCTTTCAAAGAGTGACTTGATAATACTGGGAGGGAGGTCTGGTGCAAGGTCCTGATGGATTGTTCTGGGCACAACATGACCAGTGTTTCTGACCAGGATGACCAGTGTGGTTGTGGCCACAGCCTAGATATCCTCCTGGAAAAGCAAAATTAAACTATTAGACATAAAAAATGTGTATGTGAGCAAGAAAATGGAAAGGGGTGATGAGTATGTGGGTCTGCAGGTCACTAGCACAGTCTGGTTAACTAGGTGGTCAACAGGAAAGCCTGGCCTGAGGTCAGTGAGAACTACTTAGAGACTACATTTATGGATTTAGAAAAGGCATATAAAAGTGGACAGGAAAACCATGTGGCAGATGTTGCAAACGTATGAAATGAATGATAGGTTACTAAAAGTATTAAAACAAAAAGCAATAAAAATTTATGTGGATTAGTCAGGTTAGGGTTTATAGAAGGGAGGGGAGACTATTTCCCAGTACAAGTAGGATTTAAGCAACCATGGTGACATCACACATGCCTGTCTAATCCATTCATAGAAGGGTGGTAAAAAAAAAAAAAAAGTGGTGGTTTTGGAAGGGGTGCGCCAGTGAAAAAGAATTTAAAAAAAAAAAAAAAAAAATCTTATTATTTCTTATGAAATGGTAGAGAATCTTTTTCTGAAGGTAATAAAACAAGAAGTACGAAATTTGATTGAAAATTGACGAAATTATGCTCTCGCGAATTTTGATGTGTCAGCAATATTTACGCGTTGGCAATTTTGCCGACTTTGACTCCCATTTTAGGCCAATTACATTATTCCAGTCAACCAAATTCTTAGCTATTTCACTAGTATTATTTCTATTCTATCAGTTGAGCACAGGAAATCGCCCAGTCAACTGTTTCAACTACAAAATAAATTGATTGGAAATGGGCAATTTAGCCAATTTAACTCAAAGTTCAAAATATTCCAATTTCAAAATAGGGTGCATAATAAACAATGCAGGCATTCCTGGCACTAAACTAACATTTCCTCTGTTCATTAGTTACGTTTTCAGTCTTTACAAATGAATTCCATTTTGATTTTTTATTCACAATGAATTTTTATTCAAACCAAAAAATGGGAGATTTACTGTTATGCAATATTGTAATAATTGTACAAATAATATCACCACATTTATGAACGTACAGTGGACCCTCGCCATTCGAACACTCCAAAACTCACCCTTTTATGCAAGTTTATTATTGTAAGTGCTTTTATAAGTGTATTTTTGGGGGTCTGAAATGGACTAATCTAATTTACATCATTCCTTATGGGAATAAATTCGTTTAGTAACAGCATTTGAACAGCATTCTGGAACGAGGGTGGGTTTTGGAGTGTTCAAATAGCGAGGGTCCACTGTATATTAGACCCACCAGCTGGTGCGTATTAGACGTGTGAGGTCATTTGTTTACTCTTGAACATAGGCAAAAATTTAACATTTCCGCTATTTTGAGCTCAAGTTTCAAACCATTTGCAGTACTAAAACCAATCAAAATCATCTCTATATCTGTAATATATATTCCATTCTATCAAATGAGACCAAGAAATCGCAAATACAGTGGACCCCCGGCTAACAATCACCCCGGAAATCGTACAATTATGTAAGTATAATATTGAAAGTGCTTGTGGAAGTGTATTTTTGGGGGCTTGAAATAGACTAACCTACGTGACATTATCTCTTAAGTAAATTTGTTCGGTAATGGCACTTGAGCAGGCTTCTGCAATGAATTTTGATTGTTAGCCGGGGGTCCACTGTACAACTATACAAAGTATATGAAAAAACACTTCAAAGTCGCTGTTTTAATAAAAAATTGCGGGTTTCAGTTTTTTTCCTCTCAATATGCACTGTGTGCTGCAGGATTTGTTTTATGTGGTGCACACTTACCACATAGATGTATTCTCTCATATCTAGGCCCAAATTTGCTGCTCAAAGCTTATCTGAGTGAGCTGAGCTCATGACGTAGAACTACGGTTTGGACCCTGAAAGGGTTAAAAGATGATGGATCTGATACAGAGTGGGAGTTGTTACAGTTGCTCTTTGCCTATGACAATTTTTTGGGGTCGGATAAATTTGGGAGGGTTAAGTAGGAAATTAAAAGTGAATATAGAAAAAAAGCAAGGTGATGATAGGTTTAACATGAGATTGGAGGAAATATAGAGGAAATATACATGTCATCAGATAAGTCTGACAGACATGGTGAATCATAGAAGAGGGTGAAATGGTAGGCGTGTTGAGGCATTTGTGGAAAAACTTATCCATGGAGAAAAAAAAAAAAAGGAATGCACTTAAGAATAGTAGTACCAACATTCTCTATGGGTGTGAGGCATGAGCTTTGAATGTTGCAGCAAGAAGAGTCAGTGGAGTTGTCATGTTTGAGAGAAATAAATGGTGTGAATATTATGCAGAGGGTTTGGAATGTATAAATTAAAAGAGGGTGTGAAGTCACCAAGGATATAATTCCAAGGGCTGAGGTGGCTTAGGCATAGGATGATGAAGAGGGTATATAAATCTGGGGGGTGGAAAGTAGGAGAGGTAGGGGTCATCCCGGGAACGGTTATAGGGGAGGTAAAAGAGGCTGAATTTTAGGAGCTTGAGTGCTTGATCCAGTAGGCTAGAGTGAGCATGTTAGACAGGAGTGCAGGCATTATACTTCTTCCCTCCAGGACTAAAGTCCAGCTAACCAGTTTCCCTGAATCCCTTCACAAAATATTACCCTGCTCCCACTCCAACAGCCCTAAAACCACTTATCTCCACTCACTCCTATCTAACATGCTTGCTATATATAACAATTAACCTAGGATAACCCAGTGTAGTCCAACAATGACTTATTGCCATATTTTGAGAAGTATTACACCTTGAAACAACTGTAATTTAAGTATTCCTTGTACACAGTGTTAGAAGACCACAGTAGTAAAAAGTATAAAAACAATTATTTTCACCAATTTATACTGTATATTCCAAGTGGAGCAGTATGAATATAATAATGGTATACAATATCGAAAAGTATATAGTATGATGTGTGCAACAGTTACAGTAGGTTCCTTATTCCAAAACATTTCACCTATACAGCTGGCTTTATCAGTTTAATACAGAGGTTGTAAATATAGAGACAGCAGCAGCTGAGAGATAATATGATTAGTCCAAATGACCACCTCAAACTGCTACTTCAGGAATGATGGACTGACCACATCACCTCTCCACTGCTGCTGCCTTCATGTATGCAAACTCTGCATTCGACTGAAGCATTGTGTGTAGGCGAAACTTTTAGATACCTAATACAGTGGTACCTCGAGTTACGATGGTCCCCAAAATCGCCCTTTTATGTAAGTTTATTTTTTTAAATGCTTTTGTAAGTATATTTTTGGGGGTGTAAAAGGACTAGTCTATTTTACATTATTCCTTATGGGGATAAATTCGTTTGGTAATGGCACTTGAACAGCATTCTCGAATGAAAAAATATTGTAACTCGAGGTACCACTGTAGTTGCAGAGGTGTCTTATCTAAGAGGAGCAATATTGGGCTATGTATTTCTCCAAGCTTGAAGTACTGAAACACCTTGAAACACATCTAATATCATAAGATATTAGCGTACATCATGATAAACAAAAACAAAAATTATGATTTGCCATAAAAAAAATTGTAAAACTTAAACTGGCACATTTATGCTGCTGTCATTAATGCATGATAATTTTTTCACCAACTTCAACACACCATAAAATCATAAATTTTTTATCAGATTCCACCCATTTTAGTCTTATTTGATTCATAAAAATGCACTCTTTTAATCTAAAGACTTTTTTTTTTCTAAAGCATGCAACACATGAAATTTATTTTCAGGGTATGCCACAATTAAGAAGTCCATCATAATCTGCAAGAACAGTTTTTAGTTACATATAACCCATCACATTAATTTCCTGAATGTAAGTGGAACAGGCACTGTGACTTGTATGGGTTTAACACTTCCCAATGAATATTATAATATTAATGTTTGTATAAGATAATTAATAGATAATATTAATGTTTGTACAGTGGACCCCCGGTTTACGTAATTAATTCGTTCCAGAATGCTGTTCAAGTGCCGTTACCAAACAAATTTGTTCCCATAAGGAATAATGTAAATTAGATTAGTCCTTTTAGACCCCGAAAAATACACTTACAAAAGCACTTACAAAAATACACTTACATAATTGTTCGAGTTTGGAGCAGTACGTAAACTGGGGGTCCACTGTATTGGGTAATTTATAGATGTACTGTATAACAGAAAATCACTTAACAAACCTGGCATCGTTGCCCCACAAGCACAAGTGGCAGTCTTATCACCACCACTGGAACAGAAGGTGCAGCAATGGAAGACCCCTGTATGCCGTCGACCACCTAGACTTGCTTCTCTGTTACCATCCCCAGCACTGACACCACTTACTCCTGAAGGCATTGATGTTATTCCAATTTCCAGAGGACTTCCCTAAGAACAAAAAATAAAAATTATACTCTCACTTCAAAAATTTTAATACGTATACGTATAGGATGTATGTACTAAAAAAATTATGATTTTCTTGATCCAAGGAATTTAACCTGATCTCCTTTTATTTGGATTGAACCTGAAGGCCTCCCATTCTCCCCAGGTGCTGTATGAGCCCTACAGGTTTAGCACTCCATGATTGTAATAATAGTGAATGACTCTTGCTCCATGGAATTGGAGCTACTGTTCCATTTCCACAGGCATTATTTGAACCCCAAAGGTTTAGTACCACCTCATGAATAATAATAATATAGTAATTTGTTACTATTGTAAAGTATCACAAAACCCTGCAATACAATTTTTCCATGGCTAAAGAAATAACAAAATCAGACTGATCCCTATGAAGGAAAATGGGAAAATTGTTAAATCTGAATGGTAAGTGAACTTTTTCCATTCTTCTTTGGTGTGGAAATGGGGCACACTCACTGAATGACTTCTCTATTAGCCATATGAATAATACTAATACAAAGGCTTCAACAAAGATGATATAGTAACAGCATTTAACAGCACAAAGTCTTGGATGGAGAACTCAAATAAAATAATTAAGTTTTTAAGGTATAGATATACAGTGGACCCCGAGTGTCGTAATTAATCCGTTCCAGGAGCTAGTACTTAACACGAAGTTTACGAAATTCGAACCATTATTTCCCATAAGAAATAATGTAAATACAATTAATCCGTTCCACAAAAAAATATTCACATACTAAATTAAAAACAATATATATATATATATATATATATATACATTTACTTACCTTTATTGAAGAGTTGCAGGCATCTGGAAGGTAGAGTTGCTGATAGGGGCAGGGAGTTAGTGGTTGGAAGGAAATCCCCTCCAAAGGACTTCAGGTAACAAGTCCCTCTCTGGGGTTACTTCCCTTCTTGGTCTTTTAATGCCACTAGGACCAGCTTGAGAGTCACCAGACCCCTGCCTGGTAAAGTAACTGTCCAGAGTCCTCTGTTTCTGGCGACCCTTCAACACTTTCCTGAAGTGCGACATGGCTCTGTCACTGAAGTGGCTGCACAGAAGGCTCATTTCAGCTTGCTCAGGGTGGTGTCTTTCAACAAATGTCTGCAACTCATTCCACTTTGTACACATCTCCTTAAGCACTGAAGAGGGCACCTCCTTCTGTCTCTCACCCTCCTCCTTTGAAGCAATAACCTCAGCTGTGGTCTGTTGCTGTTCCAGATGAAGCTCTTCCAGCTCTTCAGTTGTTAGCTCTACCCTGTGCTCCTCCACCAACTCTTCCACATCCTCACTACTCACCTCCAACCCCAGGCTGTTCCCCAATGCCACAATAGAGTCCACAACAGGCACAGGGTCGTCAGGGTCAAGGTCAGGGTCAGCCTCAAATCCTTCAAAATCCCTCTGTTGGACACAACCTGGCCACAATGGTCTCCAAGCAGAGTTCAAAGTCCTGGAAGTCACTCCCTCCCAAGCCTTACCTATAAGGCGTATACAATGCACAATGTTGAAGTGATCTTTCCAGAACTCTCTTAGGGTCAACTCAGTGTCCGAGGTCACTTCAAAGCACTTTCCAAACAGTGCTTTGGTGCACAGTTTCTTGAAGTTGGAAATGACCTGCTGGTCCATGGGCTGGAGGAGAGGAGTGGTGTTAGGAGGCAAGAACTTCACTCTGATGAAATTAAACTTGTCAGACAAACACTCTTGCAAGTTGTGAGGGTGAGCAGGAGCATTGTCCAGTATCAGGAGGCACTTGAGTGGCAAGTTCTTTTCCAAGAGGTATTTCTTCACAGTAGGGCCAAACACTCCAGTCACCCATTCCTTGAAAATCTCCGTAGTGACCCATGCCTTGGTGTTAGCCTTCCAATGCACACACAAATTATTCTTGTCAACACTGATTCTTGAAGGGTCTGGGATTTTCATAGTGATACACCAGTAAAGGCTTCACTTTAAAAGCACCACTGGCATTGGCACACATCATAAGAGTTAGCATGTCTTTCATAGGCTTGTGTCCTGGCTGTGCCTTTTCCTCCTGAGTAATGTAGGTCCTGTTGGGCATTTTCTTCCAAAACAGGCCTGTTTCATCACAGTTAAACACTTGTTGGGGAGGAATTGTTCAGCCTCTACAAACCCCTGGAATTCATGCACAAATTTTTCAGCTGCACGTTTGTCTGAGCTGGCTGCCTCACCATGTCTCACAACACTGTGTATGCCACTACGTTTCTTAAACCTGTCAAACCAGCCTTTGCTGGCTTTAAAATCACTTCCCTCACCACTGGTTGCAGGCATTGTCTTGACAAGATCTGCGTGCAACTTCCTTGCCTTTCACAAATTATCGCCATGGAAATACTATCACCCGCTCTCTGTTTTTCATGGATCCACACCAACAACAATTCTCAACCTCATCCACTGTTTCGATCTATTTTTCGTTAACATATCAACCCCTTTTGCAACATTAGCTTCCTTGATCTCATTTCTCTTTGCCAGGATAGAGCTGATAGTAGATGGGGTTTTGTTGTACATCCTGGCAAGATCACTCAGACGTACGCCACTCTCATATTTTTCATAATCTCTTTCTTCAGTTCGATGGTGTTCCTCACTTTCTTTACCACAGGGGTGCCACTAGGAAGCTTCTTTGGACCCATGGTGACTTATTTCACAGTGACAATCACTAAAACACCAAAAAAGACACCAAATGTAGTGTGAATGTTTGAAAGAGCACGCTAGGTAATGTTCTCTCAATGGTAAACAACGCTTCACTGGCGGCGTCCCGCGCAGGCGCGGAGCAGGCAGACAGGTCTAATACGTTACGAAACACGAGCCATTTTACGATTCTCGAAATCGAAAAAAGCTTATGAAACACGATGTTTACGAAATAAGAACCTTACGAAACTCGGGGGTCCACTGTCCAGTACGTGTATATTCCTGAAGAGAAGTTCCTTGATGTCAGTGAGGGAAGGGGGGGGGGGAGAACTTAATGCAAAACACTGGACTTTTTCTCCCCTTGAATTGAACTTAATTACCTCCCATTCCCCCTGGTGCTATATGACCTACAGGTTTAATACTTCCCCCTCAATATAATAATACAGTACAGTATAATAAAAAGGCAGATATATTAATAAGGCCAAAAATTAAAAAGCTATTGACATACAGGACCTGACCTGCACATGAACACCTTGAATTGTAATATGCAACGCTGCTGCTGTAGGCAGAGGAGGGCAAAATATGACTTCGTATGACCCATCCTCGCGATCCCTAACCGAGCACCCACATCTGCCAGAATATTTCAAATTAGGGATCTGTTGTATCTATATTTTTAACTAAAAAAGGAAAATTAATTGTACATATATGTAAAACTTCCTAAAGTAAAAGCTCATGTAATTTTCTAAAATTTGGAAATACAGTGGTACCTCGAGTTACGATATTTTTTCGTTCGAGAATGCTGTTCAAGTGCCATTACCAAACGAATTTATCCCCATAAGGAATAATGTAAAATAGACTAGTCCTTTTACACCCCCAAAAATATACCTACAAAAGCATTTAAAAAAATAAACTTACATAAAAGGGCGATTTTGGGGACCATCGTAACTCGAGGTACCACTGTACATATAAATGCTATGGAGTTTCTAAACTCTGGTACAGTATTTTTTTTTATTAACACACTGGCCGTTTCCCACCAAGGCAGGGCAACCCCAAAATAGAAGAAACACTCATTATCATTCACCCCATCACTGTCTTGCCAGAGGTGTGCATATACTACAGTTCAAAAACTGCAACATATCTCCTCCCCTCCTTCAGAGTGCAGGCACTGTACTTCCCACCTCCAGAACTCAAGTCTGCCTAACTGGTTTCCTGAATCCCTTCAAAATGTTACATTGATCACACTCCATCATGTCATAAAAACCACTTGTACTATAACCATTTACAGAAAATACTTGTATGTTGGCTTAGCTATCAGGAGATAGTTGAAAATAGTTTTCACATCTGTACTGTCTAATGAAGTTGATTTTTTTGTTTATAAAGACTTTATTGACACCACATTGTGAGTCTACCTTGATCTATGTGACATTTTCAAAGCTGCAGCAAGAAGTATGTTTGGTTGTTTACCTATCAGCTATAATGTAGGATGGTTTTTCCTCTATCCTTTTCAATCACACAGGCTGGTCTTTCTGTCATACTCTACATAGGACTGTTAAATTTCCTAGCACCATCTTTTCCTGTTCAACTAGCAATAAACAGATCCTGTACCTATTAGTTGAACTGTTGTTGGCTGCATCCTAGTAAAGGACCAGGAAATAAGCCACCGTCTGGATTTCTTGATAATTAACCCTCCAAATATGAATAAAAATTTCTTCCACACAGCATGGGTTTCCTGTTACTCCATCACACAAGATGGATTCTTAACCTTTCAGGGTCCAAACCATAGTTTCGTCATGAGCTCAGCTCACTCAAA
>WNWK01053165.1:0-11956 GCA_009830355.1 Cherax destructor
TGGTATACAACAGGATGGAGGGATACTGGGATGGAGGGATACTAAAGTGATGGAGGGAACTAACGGTGATGGAGGGATACTAACAGTGATGGATGGTATACTAACAGTGATGGATGGATACTAACAGTGATGGAGGGATACTAAATGTGATGGAGGGATACTAACAGTGATGGATGGTATACTAACAGTGATGGATGGGATACTAACAGTGATGGATGGATACTAACAGTGTTGGATGGTATACTAACAGTGATGGATGGTATACTAACAGTGATGGAGGGATACTAAATGTGATGGATGGATACTAACAGTGTTGGATGGTATATAACAGTGATGGAGGATACTAACGTGATGGATGGGATACTAACAGTGATGGAGGATACTAACAGTGTTGGATGGTATACTAACAGTGATGGAGGGATACTAACTGTGATGGATGGGATACTAACAGTGATGGATGGATACTAACAGTGTTGGATGGTATACTAACAGTGATGGAGGGATACTAACAGTGATGGAGGGATACTAACAGTGATGGAGGGATACTAACAGTGATGGATGGGATACTAACTGTGATGGATGGGATACTAACAGTGATGGAGGGATACTAACAGTGATGGAGGGATACTAACAGTGATGGAAGGATACTAACAGTGATGGATGGGATACTAACAGTGATATAGGGATACTAACAGTGATGGAGGGATACTAACAGTGATGGAGGGATACTAACAGTGATGGAGGGATACTAACAGTGATGGAGGGATACTAACAGTGATGGAGGGATACTAACAGTGATGGAGGGATACTAAAAGTGGTGAAGGGATACTCACTCACAGTGGTACTGTTGATGTTCTGTTAACGGAAACCACACCTCTTCCTCGAGGAGTGATATCTGTTGTCTTGTTCCTCCTGTTGCTGCTGTTGATGCTGCTGTTCCTGTTGATCCGTTGCTGTTGTTGTACCCGTTGAGAACGGCGGCCGCGGTCTCGACCTCCGTTACCTGAAACCATTACTATTGGTTTCACTGGACTGACAATAACTATCAACGGTGTCTTTATTGCTGCGACGTTTCGCCCGATAAGAACTTTATTACCATGTGAAAACCTGAATAGTAGTGAGTAAGATCTTTATTAGCGAGTGAGGTTATCTTTATTAGCAGGAAGTTATCTTTATTAGTAGTAAATTATCTTTATTAGTAGTAAAGTATCTTTATTAGTAGTAAAGTATCTTTATTAGTAGTAAGTTATCTTTTTAGTAAGTAAGTTATCTTTATTAGTAGTAAAGTATCTTTATTAGTAGTAAGTTATCTTTATTAGTAGTAAAGAACTTTATTAGTAGTGAAGTATCTTTATTAGTAGTAAAGATTCTTATTAGTAGTAAAGATCTTTATTAGCAGTGAGGTTATCTTTATTAGTAGTAAATTATCTTTATTAGTAGTAAAGTATCTTTATTAGTAGTAAAGTATCTTTATTAGTAGTGAAGTTATCTTTATTATTAGTAAAGTATCTTATTAGTAGTAAGATATTATTAGTAGTGAAGTGTCTTTATTAGTAGTAAAGTATTTTTATTAGTAGTTAAGTTTCTTTATTAGTAGTAAATTATCTTTATTAGCAGTGAAGTATCTTTATTAGTAGTAAAGTATATTTGTTAGTAGTAAAGTTATCTTTATTAGTAGTAAAGTCTCTTTATAGCACTAAAGCATCTTTATTAGTAGTAAAGTTATCTTTATTGTAGTAATTTTATCTTTATTAGTAGTAAAGTAAATTTATTATAGTAAAGTTATCTTTATTAGTAGTAAGTTATCTTTATTAGTAGTACAGATCTTTATTAGTAGTAAAGTTATCTTTATTAGTAGTAAAGTGTTTATTAGTAGTAAAGTTATCTTTATTAGTAGTAAAGTATCTTTATTAGTAAAAGTATCTTTATTAGTAGTACAGTATCTTTATTAGTAGTAAAGTATATTTATTAGTAGTAAAGTTATCTTTTATTAGTAGTACAGTATCTTTTATTAGTAGTAAAGTTATCTTTATTAGTAGTAAATTATCCTTATTAGTAGTGTTATCTTTATTAGTAGTAAAGATCTTTATTAGGTAGTAAAATTTTATTAGTAGTAAGTACTTTATTAGTAAAAGTTATCTTTATTATAGTAAAGTATCTTCATTATGTAGTAAAGATAATTATTAGTGTTAGTGTCTTTATTAGTATAAAGAACTTTATTATAGTAAAGCATCTTTATTAGTAAGTAATCTTCTTTAGATTAAAGTTATCTTTATTAGTAGTAAAGTATCTTATTAGTAGTAAAGATCTTTATTAGTAGTAAAGTTATATTTATTAGTAATAAGTTATCTTTATTATTAGTAAAGTATCTTTAATAACAGTAAAGTATATTATTAGAGTGAAGGTCTTTATTAGTAGTAAAGTATATTTATTAGTAGTAAAGATCTTTATTAGTGGTAAAGTATCTTATTATATTAAAGTTATCTTTATTATTAGTAAAGTAACTTTATTAGTAGTAAAGTATTTTTATTAGATAGTGAAGTGTCTTTATTAGTAGTAAAATATCTTTATTAGTAGTAAAGTATCTTTATTAGTAGTAAAGTATCTTTATTAGTAGTAAAGTTATATTTATTAGTAATAAAGGTATCTTTATTAGTAGTAAAATCTTTATTAACAGTAAAGTATATTATTAGTAGTGAAGTGTCTTTATTAGTAGTAAAGTATATTTATTAGTAGTAAAGTATCTTTATTAGTGGTAAAGTATCTTTATTAGTATTAAAGTTATCTTTATTATTAGTAAAGATCTTTATTAGTAGTAAAGTATTTTATTAGTAGAGAAGTGTCTTTATTAGTAGTAAAATATCTTTATTAGTAGTAAAGTATCTTTATTAGTATAAAGTTTCTTTATTAGATTAAAGTTATCTTTATTAGTAGTAAAGATCTTTATTAGTAGTAAAGTATCTTTATTAGTAGTAAGTATCTTTATTACAGTAAATATCTTTATTAGGATCAAAGTTATCTTTATTAGTATAAAGTATCTTTATCAGTAGTAAAGTATCTTTGTTAATAGTAAAGATCTTTATTAGTAGTAAAGTATCTTTATTAGTAGTAAAGTTATTATTATTAGTAGTAAAGTATCCTATCAGTAGGGAAGATCTTTGTAAATAGTAAAGTTATCTTTATTAGTAATAAAGATCCTTATCAGTAGTGAAGTATCTTGTTAATAGTAAAGTATCTTTATTAGTAGTAAAGATCTTTATTAGTAGTAAAGTATCTTATTAGTAGCAAAGTTATCTTTATTAGTAGTAAAGTTATCTTTATTTGAGTGAAACATCTCTATTAGTAGTAAAGTGTCTTTATTAGTAGTGAAGTATCTTTATTAGTAGTAAAGTATCTTTATTAATGGTAAAGTATCTTTATTAGTAGTAAAGTTATTTTATTAGTTGTAAAGTTATCTTTATTAGTAGTAAAGATCTTTATTAGTAGTAAAGATCTTTATTAGTAAAAAATTATCTTTATTAGTATTAAAGTATCTTTATTATTAGTAAAGTATCTTTATTAGTAAAATTATCTTTATTAGTAGTAAAGTATCTTTATTAGTAGTAAAGTATCTTTATTAGTAGCAAAGTTATCTTTATTAGTAGTAAAGTATCTTTATTAGTAGTAAATTATCTTTATTAGTAGTAAAGTATCTTTATTAGTAGTGGAGCATCTTTATTAGAAGTAAAGTATCTCATTAGAAGTAAAGTATCTTTATTAGTAGTAAAGTATCTTTATTAGTAGTAAAGTATCTTTATTAGTAGTGAAGTATCTTTATTAGTAGTAAAGTATCTTTATTAGTATTGAAGTATCTTTATTATAGTAAAGATCTTTATTAGTAGTGAAGATCTTTATTAGTAGTTGAAGATCTTTATTAGTATTGAAGTATCTTTATTATAGTAAAGTATCTTTATTAGTAGTGAAGTATCTTTATTAGTAGTAAAGATCTTTATTAGTAGTGAAGTATCTTTATTAGTAGTGAAGTATATTTATTAGTAGTAAAGTTATCTTTATTAGTAGTGAAGTATCTTTATTAGTAGTGAAGATCTTTATGAGAAGTAAAGCGTCTTTATTAGTAGTTAAGTTATCTTTATTAGTAGTAAATATCTTTATTAGTAGTGAAATATCTTATTAGAAGTAAAGTGTCTTTATTAGTAGTAAAGTTATCTTTATTAGTAATAAAGTATTTTATTAGTAGTAAAGTATCTTTATTATTAGTAAAGTATCTTTATTAGTAGTAAAGTATCTTTATTAGTGGGTGGGAGTGATATCATCTTTATGTGCGTGTGGGCGTACCTGGAGCCTCAGTATGGGGTGTGGGTGGGAGTGGGCGTGGTCGGCCGCCCACGTGTGAAGACGGACACAAGCGAGCCACGCCCACATAGTTCACCAGCTGTCAAAACATGATAGGCTCAGATGACAATTCGTAAGCCTTTTTCACCCCAAAAATTTTTGACCCCCTCCCCCTCACTCAAAAAATTCAAGGCAGAGTTTTTGACATTTTTATATATGATTTTTAATTTAAATATGATAACGTAAAGGTGTGTGTGTGTGTGTGTGTGTGTGTGTGTGTGTGTGTGTGTGCGTGTGTGTGTGTGTGTGTACTGTACGGTGGGGCAGCGTCGGTGCTGGGTAGTAGCGAGAGCAGCGGAGAGGTGACCGTGAGAACCAGCATCCGTAAGATACCGGAAGCGGAAGTTGGCCTCTGGCTGGTACACGAAACTCAGCTCTGGATCGAGGTCCATGACCCTCCCTGAACCGGGGTCCACAATCCCCTGAACCGGGGTCCACAATCCTCCCTGGACCGGGGTCCCAATCCTCCTGGACCAGGGGATCTTTCTCCATCTATGACAAAAATATACAGTTAATGTCACATATGGGGACTGATCCCCACATCACAAATAACCGACTGAAGAAGCCTGCAAGGCAAGCCAAATCTTTCGTCAGTTTCCAGTTTGATATCTTTATTATGCACCCCATACCCATCCTGTGGGCGGTAGTCACCCCATACCCATCCTGTGGGCGGTAGTCACCCCATACCCATCCTGTGGGTGGTAGTCACCCCATACCCATCCTGTGGGCGGTAGTCACCCCATACCCATCCTGTGGGCGGTAGTCACCCCATACCCATCCTGTGGGCGGTAGTCACCCCATACCCATCCTGTGGGCAGTAGTCACCCCATACCCATCCTGTGGGCAGTAGTCACCCCATACCCATCCTGTGGGCGGTAGTCACCCCATACCCATCCTGTGGGCGGTAGTCACCCCATACCCATCCTGTGGGTGGTAGTCACCCCATACCCATCCTGTGGGCAGTAGTCACCCATACCCATCCTGTGGGCGGTATCACCTCATACCCATCCTGTGGGCGGTAGTCACCCATACCCATCCTGTGGGCGGTAGTCAAAAGAAATTACAGAGGTAAATAATGGGTCCAGGGAACCCCAAAGTAATGAATAAGCTGAAGCAAGTTACAAAGGTAATGAACTCACAATACAAGGTAATGAACACAAGTTACAAAGGTAATGAACTCACAAGTTACAAAAGGTAATGAACTCACAAGTTACAAAGGTAATGAACTCACAAGTTACAAAGGTAATGAACTACAAGTTACAAAGGTAATGAACTCACAAGTTACAAAGGTAATGAACTCCAAGTTACAAGGTAATGAACTACAAGTTACAAGGTAATGAACTAACAAGTTACAAAGTAATACTAAAAGTTACAAGGTAATGAACTAACAAGTTACAAAGGTAATGAACTACACAAGTTACAAAGGTAATGAACTCACAAGTTACAATTAAAAAATGTAATGAACTAACAAGTTACAAAGGTAATGAACTCCCCAAGTTACAAATGTAATGAACTCAAAGTTACAAAGGTAATGAACTACAAGTTACAAAGGTAATGAACTAACAAGTTACAAAGGTAATGAACTCAACAAGGTTTACAAAGGTAATGAAATAACAAGTTACAAAGGTAATGAACTCACAAGTTACAAAGGTAATGAACTCACAAGTTACAAAGGTAATGAACTCACAAGTTACAAAGGTAATGAAACATGTAAGTAAATTTACTTACATACGTTTATACATGGTTACAATCATGAACAAATTATAAAGTAATGAGCAATTCACTAGTCTACACCCGGTCACAACTGTAATGAATTCTTGGTGCAAATTTTAATTGTTGGGTCACACACACACACACATACATACACACTTACATATACACACACACATACACACACATACACATACACACACACATACACACACACACATACACACACACATACATACATACACACACAAACACATGAAGAGTGGAATGAAAGAATAGGCGAAACGTCCCCAGACATCATAGCCGTCACAGAAACTAAACTAAATGAGGCAATAACAGACGCAATCTTCCCACAGGGATATCAGATCCTGAGGAAAGATAGAAGGAGCAGGGGAGGAGGAGGGGTCGCACTGCTCGTAAGGAACCATTGGAGATTCAAGGAAATGGAAGGATTGGAAGTGTGTGGAGAAGGGGACTTTATAGTAGGTACCATCCAGTCTGGGGAGCACAAGATAGTCATTGCAGTGATGTATAACCCACCACAGAACTGCAGGAAGCCAGGAGAGGAATATGACGAGAACAACAGAGCGATGGTGGACACTCTGGCGGAGGTGGCAAGAAAAGCGCACATGAGCGGAGCGAAGTTACTGGTCATGGACGATTTCAACCACAGGGAGATCGACTGAGAGAACCAAGAACCACGTGGGGGTCCAGAAACTTGGAGAGCCAAGATGATGGACGTGGTACTGGAAAACCTGATGCACCAACATGTCAGGGACACGACCAGACACCGAGGAGAGGACGAACCAGCAAGGCTGGACCTTGTATTCACCCTGAGCAGCTCAGATATTGAGAACATAACACACTAGAGCCCCCTGGGAGCCAGCGACCATGTGGTGCTGAGCTTTGAGTACATTGTAGAGCTACAGGTGGAGAGGGAAAACGGTGCTGAAAGAGACAAACCAGACTTTAAAAGAGGGGACTACACGGATATGAGGAATTTCCTGCAGGAGGTTCTGTGGGAAAGGGAAATATAAGGACAGTCAGTAAATGAAATGATGGAATACGTAGTGGCAAAGTGCAAGGAGGCAGAGGAACGGAGTGTCAGAGAATGGAAAAGGTACAGAAGGCATAGAACCCAAGTAAACAAAGAGATTAGTCGAAGAGCTAGAAACGAGTATGCACAGGTACGGAGGCAGGCAAAGAAACAGTACGAAAATGACATAGCATAGAAAGTCAAGTCTGACCCGAAACTGATGTACAGTCACATCAGAAGGAAGACAACAGTCAAGGACCAGGTGATAAGGGTGAGGAGAGGGGATGGGGAACTCACAAGTAATGATCAAGAGCTCAACTCGAGGTTTAAGGAAGTATTCACAGTGGAGGCATGAAGGCAGCTGGGTAGACAGGACGGGGTGCATCACCAACAAGGGATGTATCAAGTGCTGGAGGGCATACACACAACTGAGGAGGAGGTGAAGCAGTTACTCAGTGACCTAGATACCTCAAAGGCGATGGGTCCGGACAATATCTCCCCATGGGTCCTTCGGGAAGGAGCTGAGGTTCTGAGTGTGCCACTTACCATAATATTCAACACATCCCTTGAAACTGGGCAGCTACCTGAGATATGGAAAAAGGCCAACATAGTCCCCATCTTTAAAAAAGGAGACAGAAAAGAGGCACTAAACTATAGACCAGTGTCACTTACGTGTATAGTGTGTAAAGTCTTAGAGAAAATCATCAGGAAAAGAATGGTGGAGCATCTGGAGCAGAACAGGATAATCAACGCCAGACAGCACGGATTCAGGGAAGGCAAATCCTGTGTAACAAACCTCCTGGAGTTCTATGATAAAGTAACAGAGGTAAGGCAAGAGAGAGAAGGGTGGGTTGACTGCATTTTCCTGGACTGTAGGAAGGCCTTCGACACAGTTCCTCAAATGAGATTAATAAAGAAGTTAGAAGACCAAGCGTGTATAACAGGAAGGGCACTGGAATGGATCAGGGCATACCTCACAGGGAGGCAACAACGGGTCGTGGTGCGTGATGAGGTATCACAGTGGGCGCCGGTGACGAGCGGTGTACCGCAGGGGTCAGTCCTAGGACCAGTGCTATTCGTGGTATATGTGAATGACATGACGGACGGGATAGACTCAGAAGTGTCTCTGTTCGCAGATGATGTGAAATTAATGAGGAGAATCACATCGGATGAAGACCAAGCAGGACTTCAAAGAGACCTGGACAAGCTTGACATCTGGTCTAGCAACTGGCTTCTCGAATTTAACCCCACCAAATGCAAAGTCATGAGGATCGGGGAAGGGCAAAGAAGACCGCTGACAGAGTACAGGCTAGGTGGACAAAGGCTACAAACCTCATCAAAGGAGAAAGACCTTGGGGTGAGTATAACGCCAAGCACGTCTCCGGAAACACACATCAACCAGATAACCGCGGCAGCATATGGGCGACTGGCAAACCTAAGATCAGCGTTCCGTTACCTTAACAAGGAATCGTTCAAGACACTGTACACCGTGTACGTCAGGCCCATACTAGAGTATGCAGCACCAGTCTGGAACCCACACCTGGTCAAGCACGTCAAGAAATTAGAGAAAGTGCAAAAGTTTGCGACAAGGCTAGTTCCACAACTCAGGGGAATGCCATATGAAGAAAGGTTGAGGGAAATAGGACTAACAACACTGGAGGACAGAAGGGTTAGAGGAGACATGATAACGACATACAAAATACTGGAGGGAATCGACAAGGTAGATAGTGACAGGATGTTCCAGAGAGGGAACACAGAAACAAGGGGACACAACTGGAAGCTGAAGACTCAGATGAGTCAAAGGGATGTTAAGAAGCACTTCTTCAGCCACAGAGTAGTCAGGATGTGGAATAGTCTAGCGAACGATATAGTGGAGGCGGGAAACATACATAGTTTTAAGACAAGGTATGATAAAGCTCATTGAGCAGGGAGAGCAGAGACCCAGTAGCGGACAGCGAAGAGGCGGGGCCAGGAGCTGAGTCTCGACCCCTGCAACCACAATTAGGTGAGTACAATTAGGTGAGTACACACGCACATACAACAGGCCCAGTTTTCAATCGACATGTGACCAGGACAAAATGACAACTAATACACATACATACACACACACACATACACACACACACATACACACACACACACACACACACACACACACACACACACACACACATACATACACACACACACACATATACACACGTGGCAATGCTTTATTTACAGGGAGCAAAGTCTGGGTATTTTTCCAGAATGGTCTGTAATATACCATTGTGGTTAAAATACTTTGACATATCTTGAACATTTCTGAGTGAGTTGTCTCTGAATTCATTAATTTGATCGCACTCCAGTACATAATGACGCAGTGTGTGACGCACTCCAGTACATAATGACGCAGGGTGTGACGCACTCCAGTACATAATGACGCAGGGTGTGACGCACTCCAGTACATAATGACGCAGGGTGTGACAATAACCCAACTGGCAAAGTTTACATCTTGTTTGGTCTACATCTGGTGGTTGTGATTTAACCTGCCAAAGATATTGTAACTGGCCGGAGGCGGGGTAGTGACATCCAAGAGTCTGCTTATTTTGTTGGATGCACCATAGACATGTGGCTCCTCCTGCATGATAGAATGATGATAGATGGACTGACTGGTGTCAATCTCCCTGAGTCTTAAGTCAATAAAATTCAGTTGAAGTTCTTTTCGTATTATTGTTCTCAAACTGCTAACTGACAAGCCAAGATTGTAATCTACCCCCTCTTTGAAAGCATAAAACTTAGCCAATTCGTCATGTGTCTTATTCTTCAACTATCTTATAGCTTTAAAAATTGGCTGTATAAATAGTGGATAGTAGATAATATACAATTATGTGAGGATTGAGAAAGACCTGCCTAGTATGGGCCGTTAGCCCTACGTCTGTGCTTTGAATTTTTATGGAATTATTGCTTACCTCTCCTGTAAAATATGGGTTAATTGGGATAGTAAATAGGTTTGTGTGGCTTGTGTACTGGCTTACCTGGGTTGAATGGGAATGTCAGAAGGCTTCCAACTAGAGGCGATGGCTGTTGAAGGCTTCCAACTAGAGGCGATGGCTGTTGAAGGCTTCCAACTAGAGGCGATGGTTGTTGAAGGCTTCCAACTAGAGGCGATGGTTGTTGAAGGCTTCCAACTAGAGGCGATGGTTGTTGAAGGCTTCCAACTAGAGGCGATGGTTGTTGAAGGCTTCCAACTAGAGGCGATGGTTGTTGAAGGCTTCCAACTAGAGGCGATGGTTGTTGAAGGCTTCCAACTAGAGGCGATGGTTGTTGAAGGCTTCCAACTAGAGGCGATGGCTGTTGAAGGCTTCAACTAGAGGCGATGGTTGTTGAAGGCTTCTAACTAGAGGCGATGGTTGTTGAAGGCTTCCAACTAGAGGCGATAGCTGTTGAAGGCTTCCAACTAGAGGCGATGGTTGTTGAAGGCTTCCAACTAGAGGCGATGGTTGTTGAAGGCTTCCAACTAGAGGCGATGGCTGTTGAAGGCTTCCAACTAGAGGCGATGGTTGTTGAAGGCTTCTAACTAGAGGCGATGGTTGTTGAAGGCTTCCAACTAGAGGCGATGGTTGTTGAAGGCTTCCAACTAGAGGCGATGGTTGTTGAAGGCTTCCAACTAGAGGCGATGGTTGTTGAAGGCTTCCAACTAGAGGCGATGGTTGTTGAAGGCTTCCATTCACAGTTGAGAGTTGAGGAATTGATTTTGAGGGTCGTGAGTTGACCTACGGACGTTCTGAGTGCTTGTACTCACAAGGATACGAAATGGTTATAGGCTGGAGCTGTGAACTTTCGCCTGGGTGCTCAAGCTGCAATTCTTGAAAGTTCTCAGCTGTGGAGGGCAGATAGCGGAGTTGACCAGCAATGTTTGCTGTGTTGCGGACAAGCTGTGGAGGACCGCTGCTGCTGCCTGCTGTGTTTCCTGTGAGTGCTGCAGGATGCTGTGCTTCTTGCAGCTCCTTGCTGGCCACACACCCCTGGCTAGAACCAGGGCCAGCACCCTGGCTCACTGCTGTGCCCGACCCGGGCCACTGTGGATGGATGTCATCCCCTTTCCGTGCAGGCTCCGGGGGCCTGGATGCCAGGTGTTTGACTGAGGTGTCATCCACCAGGACGGGAGTCTGGATGGATGATGGATGGTAAGGAGTGGATGACACCCGCTGATGTAAGCCTCTATCAAGCCTCATCCTGTTTACCAAAACAAATTCACAAAATTACTGTCTGAATATATATATATATATATATATATATATATATATATATATATATATATATATATATATATATATATATATATACATACATGCATACAAACATACATACATACAAACGTACAGGAGGTTGACACAGGATGTTTACACTCACAGGATGCTGTGTGTGTCTGTGTGGAACAAAATAAAAGGTCACTTGAAACAGGTGGCTTACTAACCCACCTGGCTTACTAACCTTCTTGGCTTACTAAACCACCTGGCTTACTAACCCATCTGGCTTACTAACTCTCCTGGCTTACTAACCAACGTGGCTTACTAACCCTCTTGGCTTACTAAACCACCTGACTTACAAACCCTCCTGGCTTACTAACCCTCCTGGCTTACTAACCCACCTGGCTTACTAACCTTCTTGGCTTACTAAACCACCTGGCTTACTAACCTTCTTGGCTTACTAAACCACCTGGCATACTAACCCTCCTGGCTTACTAACCCATCTGGCTTACTAACCCACCTGGCTTACTAACCTTCTTGGCTTACTAAACCACCTGGCTTACTAACCTTCTTAGCTTACTAAACC
>WNWK01053166.1:0-11956 GCA_009830355.1 Cherax destructor
AGGAGGTGAATGTATTCAGATATTTGGGAGTGGACATGTCGCAGATGGGTCTATGAAGGATGAGGTGAATCATAGAATTGATGAGGTAAAAGGGTGAGTGGAGCACTCGGAGTCTGTGGAGACAAAGAACTTTGTCCATGGAAGTAAAGAAGGAATGTATGAGATTATAGTTATAACAACACTCTTATATGGGTGTGAAGCATGGGTGATGAATGTTGCAACGAGGAGAAGGCTGGAGGCAGTGGAGATGTCATGTCTGAGGTCAATGTGTGGTGTGAATATAATGCAGAGAATTGAGTTTGGAAATTAGGAGGAGGTGCGGATTACCAAAACTATTATCCAGAGAGCTGAGGAGGTTGTTGAGGTGGTCTCGGACATGTAGAGAGAATGGAACGAGACAGAATGACTTCGAGAGTGTATAAATCTGTTGTGGAGGAAGGCGGGGTAGGGTGGCCTAGGAAAGGTTGGAGGGAGGGTAAAGGAGGTTTTGTGTGCGAGGGGCTTGGACTTCCAGCAAGCATGTGTGACGTATTTGATAGGAGTGAATGGAGACAAATGGTTAGTACTTGTGTACTTTTGGGAGGTGAGCAAAGTAACATTTATGAAGGGATTCAGGAAACTGGCAGGCCGGACTTGAGTCCTGGAGATAAGAAGTACAGTGTCTGCACTCTGAAGGAGGGGTGTTAATGTTGCAGTTTTATAACTGTAGTGTAAAGCCCCCCTCTGCAAGACAGTGATGGAGTGAATGATGATGAAAGTTTTTCTTTCGGCCACCCTGCCTTGGTGGGAATCGGCGATGTGTTAATAAAAAAAAAAAAAAAAATAATCATAGATTACTGATAAGTGATCTTTTGGCTGTGCCTTAGTGATACTGCATTCCATTTCTGAAATCGTCCCTCTTGGTGTCCCTCAGAGATATGTTCTTAAACTGGTATTGTTTATTGTTTATGTTAGTGGCTTACCCTTTTACTGTTGGATGCTCATGGGGTCAATTATCACTTTCATGATGATGATGATAGAAAACTCACATCTGGGTTCATAATGTGAAAGATGCAAAACTATGCTTGGATGACAAGTAGAAAACTGAAATTAAATGAGGGGTAAGACAGAGATTCTGATTGTCAGGGAAAAACCTCAGGAGAGTACTGACTGAAGATTGTGGTACTATAGTTTGCAACCTGTTGGATCAGTGAGAAATCTGGGTGACTACCTGAATTCTTCAGTGACACTGTAAGATGAATCAATCAAATTAAATCCTGCAATTTTCATATTTGTAATCTTATGCAGTCAGAAAATACCTTGATAAGCAGAATATCTTGGCCCTTATCCATGCATTTATTTCCTCTTGAAGTGATTTTTTGCAAAATGTGTCTGTGGGTTTGCCTAGCTACTTGCTAAAAATATTTTAATATCTAGAGAATGCCATAGTGTAGTTCAACTGGTAGTTTCGTTTCCAAATGGTGTTCTCATTAATCCCTACATATATAAGCTGCAATGGCTTCCTATTTAAGCAAAAACTGAATTTATGCTCTGTTTATTAATATTTAAAGCTTTTTTTTTTTTTTTTTTCAACAAGTCGGCCGTCTCCCACCGAGGCAGGGTGACCCAAAAGAAAGAAATCCCAAAAAGAAAATACTTTCATCATCATTCAACACTTTCACCACACTCATACATAATCACTGTCTTTGCAGAGGAGCTCAGATACGACAGCTGAGAAAGTCCCCCCCAGCTGTCACTATCTCAGACCCTCCTTTAAAGTGCAGGCATTGTACTTCCCATTTCCAGGACTCAAGTCCAACTAAATCAATTAACTGGTTTCCTGAACCCCTTTCCCACAAATGTTACCCTGCTCACACTCCAACAGATCGTCATGTCCCAAAACCATTCGTCTCCATTCACTCCTATCTAACACGTACACATGCTTGCTGGAAGTCCAAGCTTCTCGCCCACAAAACCTCCTTTACCCCTTCCCTCCAACCTTTCTAGGACGACCCCTACCCCGCCTTCCTTCCCCTACAGATTTATACGCTCTCAAGTCATTCTACTTTGATCCATTCTCTCTAAATGACCAAACCACCTCAACAACCCCTCTTCAGCCCTCTGACAAATACTTTTAGTAACTCACACCTTCTCCTAATTTCCACATTCCGAATTTTCTGCATAATATTTACACCACACATTGCCCCTTAGCAGGACATCTCCACTGCCTCCAGCCTCCTCCGCTGCAGCATTTGCAACCCATGCTTCACACCCATATAAGAGTGTTGGTACCACTATACTTTCGTACATTCCCTTCTTTGCCTCCATGGATAACGTTTTTGTCTCCACAGATACCTCAATGCACCACTCACCTTTTTTCCTTCATCAATTCTATGGTTAACCTCATCCTTCTAAACCCATCCGCTGACACGTCAACTCCCAAATATCTGAAAACATTTACTTCTTCTATAATCCCTCTCTCCAATGTGATCCAATTTTTCTTTATTTAAATCGTTTGATACCCTCATCACCTTACTCTTATCTATGTTCACTTTTAACTTTCTACCTTTACACACTCTCCCAAACTCGTCCACTAACCTTTGCAACTTTTCTTTAGAATCTCCCATAAGCACAGTATCATCAGCAAAAAGTAACTGTGTCAACTCCCATTTGCATTTAATTCTCCATAATTTAATCCCACCCCTCTCCCCAACACCCTAGCATTTACTTTTTACAACCCCATCTATAAATATATTAAACAACCATGGTGACATTACACATCCCTGTCTAAGACCTACTTTACCGGAAGTAATCTCCCTCTCTCCTACACACCCTAACCTGAGACTCACTATCCTCATAAAACTCTTTACAGCCTTCAGTAACTTACTACCTATTCCATACACTTGCAACATTTGCCACATTGCTCCCCTATCCACTCTATCATATGCCTTTTCTAAATCCATAAATGCAATAACCCTGCCATCACTTTACCTGGTATACTCAGTAAACTTATTCCCCTATAATTTTTACACTCTCTTTTATCCCCTTCCTTTATATAAAGGAACTATACATGCTCTCTGCCAATCCCTAGGTACCTTCCCTCTTTCATACATTTATTAAACAAAAATACCAACCACTCCAGCACTATATCCCCCTGCTTTTAACATTTCTGTCATGATTCCGTCAATTCCAGCTGCTTTACCCCTGTCATTCTACGTAATGCCTCACGCACCTCCCCCACACTCACATCCTGCTCTTCTTCACTCCTAAACGATGTTGTACCTCCCTGGCCAGTACATGAAATTACCGCCTCCCTCTTTCATCGACATTTAAAAGTTCCTCAAAATATTCCGCCATCTACCCAATACCTCCAGCTCCCCATCTACTAACTCCCCTACTCTGTTTTTAACTGACAAATCCATTCGTTCCTAGGCTTTCTTACCTTGTTTATCTCACTCCAAAATTTTTCTTGTTTTCAGCAAAATTTCTTGACAGAGCCTCTCCCATTCTTTCATCCGCTCTTCTTTTGCACTCTCTCACCACTCTCTTCACCTTTCTTTTACTCTCCATATACTCTGCTCTTCTATTAACACTTCTGTTTTGTAAAACCTCTCATAAGCTACCTTTTTCTTTTATCACACCCTTTACTTTTTCATTCCACCACTCACTCCTCTTTCCTCCGCACCCACCCTCCTATAGCCACAAACTTCTGCCCCACATTCTAATACTGCATTTTTAAAACTATCCCAACTCTCTTCAACCCCCACTACTCCTACTTACACTAGCCCACCTTTCTGCCAATAGTTGCTTATATTTAAAGCTATTAAGTTTAATTAATTCAAGTAGCTTGTTGTTATGTTCATACTTTTACCTTGGACTTGGGAATATTTATGTGAATTGCCACTAATCTTTTCATACTGATTGAGCCTTGTGCTATTCAGAAGAAATCATTCTAAGAAAAAGCCTTTTTTTCTGGAGCCCCTAGATTATTCAACATGGCACTTCTCTGTTAAAGACTTACCCTCCTGGTCCCACAGTGTGTGGGTGGACAACAGCCATACATAGAATAGAGGCTATAGAAACATCAACAGCACTCCCACCGTCCCTCATGATAGTAATCCCTACACGGCTACATTCCTCTTCATCTGTAGCAACAGCTCCATGAGGAGTTACCTAAAAATGACAACAGTCAAGATATAAAAATGTTATTCCATATTCTTTATAAACAAATTTTATTTTCAAAATGTACATAATTGCTACAAAATTTGGTTACATTTATCTTACACATTTTAAAAAGCCCCTCCCTATTAAGCAGAGCATTTCAGGCAGTTTAATTAAAAGTATAACCTAAAACTACTTGACATTATGGAGATGTATAGTTGAAGATACATTATTTGAAGGGAGCAAGGGCTAGTAACCCTTTTCCTGTATAAATTACAAATTTAAAAAGAAAAACTTTCATTTTTCTTTTAGGTCACCCTGCCTCAGAGAGATATGGCCAGTTTGTTTAAAGGTAATATTATAAAAAATAATGGCAATTTTAAATAACAAGACTATATATTAAGACAGTAATACTATATGAAGAGAGAGTAATACAAAATTGTATTGACAAATTTGGTTATACAATAATATTTATTAGGCTACTTTCATATAAGAGTAAATAGGAGCCGGAAATGGATGTGGTAAAAGTGCACGAAGAAGTGGGTAGAATAAAAGGAGGGTAAAGCAACTATGATTGAAGGAATTAGGAGAGAGATGTTTAAAGCAAGTGGGGATATAGTGTTGGAGTGGTTGGTATATTTGATCAGTCTATACATAAAAGGGAGGATACCAAAAGATTGGATGAAAGCATGCATAGTTCCCCTGCATAAGGAAATAGGGGACAAGGGAGAATGTAAGAATTATAGGAGCATAAGCCTGTTGAGTCCTAGGTAGTAGGTTGGTAGGCAGCAACTGCCCAGGGAGGTACTACCATCCCGAAGTGAGTGTAAAACAAAAGCCTGTAATTGTTTTACATAATAATAATAATAATAATAATACTAATAATAATAATACTTTACTTAGACATTGTACAATTATATATGGTAGATATAGTTATACATAGTAATTACATAGTTATTACTTAGTTATTAATGAGATGTACATGACAAAAGCCCCTAATATGCTGTGCATTGCGGGCATTCTTAGGACTACTTAATTCTAGACTACATGGTAAAAAGTTATGGTTGATAATTTATAAAATAAGTAAAGTTGCATATCTAAGTTATAAAGTTTGAAGATAAGTTGAACATATCAATTAACTGTAGCAATGCAACTAATTGAGTGAGATAACAATTTAGAACAATTAATTGCATTGCAGTTAGTTTACGTGGGCATTATAATGTAAGTGTTGTGGAAATAATTAGCTAAGTATGTAATATTCATAACAGGTTTTACATTCAATTGATTAGTCAGGTTTTTACGTTTGATTATTCTACTTTCCTGGGAATGTTTGATATTGAGCAATTAGCTTTGGGTGAGAAGGTGGTTTTTTTGCATCGTTTTGAATTGGGGTACAGGTAGGGTTTCTTTGGCAATGACAGGTAATGAATTCCAAATTTTTGTGCCTTCTATATGTATTGAGTTTTTACATAGTGTTAGATGGACACGGGGAACATTGAGGAGTGATCTGTGTCTAGTGTTATGGTCATGTGTCCTGTTAAAATTGGTAAGGAGAAGTTTGAGTGGTGGGTTAATATTTGCATAGAGTGTTCTATGTATGTAATAGGCACAGTAAAAAGTATGGATGTCTTGTATGGTGAGTAAGTTTAGGTTTTTGAATATTGGTGGAGTATGTTACTTGGAGTGAGAATTTGTTATCATTCTAACTGCTGCCTTTTGTTGTGTTATTAGTGGTCTGAGATGAGTTATTGATGTAGAGCCCCATGCACAGATTCCATAGGTGAGGTAGGGGTAAATGAGTGAGTGATATAGGGTAAGGAGAGCTGGTTGTGGAACATAGTACCGTATCTTGGATAGTATTCCCATGGTCTTTGAGACTTTCTTGGAGATTTGTTGTATATGAGTCTGAAATTTGAGGCCACTGTCAAGATGGATTCCTAAGAATTTTCCCTCTGTGAGTTTTGTGATAGGGGACCCGTTTATCATTATGTTAAGTGGTGCGTTTGTAGCTCTGTTCCCAAACTGGATAAAATAGGTTTTATCAATATTGAGAGTAAGTTTGTTGGTCATCATCCAGGTAGATATTTTCTGCAATTCAGTATTTTCAGTGTTGGCTAGTGTGTCTGGGCTTGGGTGAGAGATAACGTATGTAGTGTCATCTGCAAAAAGTATGGGTTTGAGTAGTAGAGATGCATTTGGTAGGTCGTTAATGTAAATGAGAAAGAGTAGTGGGCCAAGAACACTTCCCTGTGGGACACCCACAATAATAGCTTGCGCGGCGGAGCCAGCTCCATTTGTGTACACATATTGGTTTCTGTTGCTAAGGTATGATTTTAGGTAGTTTAGGGAGTATCCTCTTATACCATAGTGTGATAATTTTAAGTGTAACAGATCATGGTCAACTGTATCAAAAGCTTTACGTAAATCAATGAAGATTCCCACTGGGATTTCTTTTTTCTCAAGGGCGGTGTAAATTATTTCTAACATGTGTATAATGGCATCATTTGTATTTTTATTAGGCCTGAATCCAAATTGACAGTGGTTGAGTACGTTGTTGGAGGTGAGGTAGGAATATATTTGTCGAATTAATTTTTCAAAGATTTTGGAGAGAAGGGGTAAGTTAGATATCAGCCTGTAGTTATTCAGGTCTGCTTGATCTCCTCCCTTATGTATTGGGGTGACCCTCGCTATTTTGAGTATTGATGGGAAGGTAGAGGATTCAATGGATTTGTTAAAGTGTGTTGCAATAATTGGTGAGAGAACTTGAGAGGCTTTTTTGTATATATAAGGTGGTAAGTTATTTAGGTCACCTGCTTTGTTTTTTAATGTGTTGATTATAAGTGAAACTTCTATTGGGTTGGTTGGGGCTAGGAATAGTGTGTTCGGATAGGTGCCAGTGAGATAGTCGTTAGGTGGAGTATTTGAACTTGGGATTTTGCTTGCCAGCTTTTTACCTATGGTGGAGAAGAAATCATTGAGTTTGTTTGCTGTTTCAATAGGTGGGATTAGGGGTTCATCTGGTTTTGTTAGCTTGATTGTTCTGTTTGTGGATATCTTTTTTGTTCCTAGAATTTCAGATAGGGTTTTCCAGGTCTTTTTTATATCACCTTTTAAGTTATGTAGTCTGTTCTCATAGTACAATTTTTTTGACCTTCTTATCAGACTCGTTAGGTTTGATGAGTAGCGTTTTGTTTGTTCTCTTGTTATTTGTCCCATTCTGTACTGTTTTTCATATAGGTGCTTTATATTAATGGATTTGAGTATGCTGGGGTTAGCCAGGGACTATTTAATCTTTTAGTTGTGATTTGTTTAGTTTTTTAGGGCAGTGCTTATTATAGAGGTATTGGGTCTTTTTTAAGAAAATTATTAATACATAAGTCAGTATCTGGGAAGTTGTCTATTTCTGTTTGCCAGTCAATGTTTGTCATAGCTGTTATAAAACTATTTATAGCTGTCTCATTATGTAGTCTGAAGGTAACTTTAGTAGTCTCTAGTGGTAATTTTCCGAGATTTGTTATGAGAAAGGTTGGGTAGTGGTCAGTGGTATTGTCTGTGATTATGCCTGATTTTAATGGGGATATGATGTTAGTCCAGATATGGTCTAATAGAGAGGCACAGGTCTCAGAGATTCTCGTAGGTTTTGTTATTGTCGGGAGCAGCAAGCAGTTGCTCATAGTGTTTGTGAATTCAGTTACTAGTGGGTCCTGATCTTGTAGGAGGTTTATATTGAAGTCTCCTGTGAGGATTAAGTGGTCTTTGTTCATGTGTGCATCAGTAATCATACTTCCTAATTTTTCACTAAATTGCTGAATGTTTGACTGTGGTAATCTATAGATGTTTATAACTGTGAGAGGTTTTTGTAGGTATTTGGATTTAAATTTAGCTATTATATATTCTCCATGTTCATCTCTTGTGCATGTATTGTTAATACATTCAAGCTGGTCTGAGTAGAACATAGCTGTGCCACCTCCTTGTTGGTCTGGCCGACAATTGTGTATGGCTGTGTAACCAGGAATGGCATAGATATCTGTAGTATGAGGCTTTAACCATGTTTCAGTGAGAGCAATGATGGACATACTGGCCTGAAGTGAGTTTAATAATGCAGTGAGATCATCAAAATGTTTGCCTAAAGATCTGACATTGTAGTTAAAGATAGTTATGTTATTGTTGGATTTGAGTAGTGTTTTAGCCTGTTCTGCTGTGTAGTAATGACAGTTGTTGTTAGGTTCATTTAAGTCATTTAATAGAAGGTTGGTATCAGGATCAATGTTTGGAATCATAAGATTTAGTGTGATTCTATAATTAAACTTAAAAATAGAACAACGCAAGTAGACCTAAGAATAGGACAATGCAAAAGGATTTCTTGGCACGTGAGTTAGTACGTTGAATATGTTTACCAAAATGAAAACATGAGCTAAGGTCGTCAATTTACAGCTAATAAGAATCTAAAACTATAGCACCTGAGTTAGCACCTGAGTTAGTTAATTAATTAAACAAAAGTTTATATAAGAGTGTGAATCTAAAAAGACTTAAGAACAATGAATAATGCTAAACTTAAAGATATGATATCTGATCAATTGATTTTACTAGCTATTGGATTAACACACTTTTGAATAGAAGTCACAGAGGTTTAGGATATATCTTTACAGTGTAATTGATTTATTATTTAACTAGCTAATAGAACTGGTTGGAAAGTTACTATGATTAGTATTAAGTTATAATGGAACAAATATTAAGATTCAGTATTGCACTAGTTGTGATTATAGAATTTATTAAAGGCAATACAGTGGTCCCTCGGTTTTCGTGCATCTCCAAACTCGAACATTTATGTAAGTGTATTTTCGTAAGTGCTGTTGCAAGTGTATTTTTGGGGGTATGAAATAGACTAACCTACGTGACATTATTTCTTAAGGAAGTAAATTCGTTTAGTAATGGCACTTGAGCAGCATTCTGGAAAGAATTTTCGGCGAAAACCGAGGGACCACTGTATAATGAAAATCAAAGTTAATTATTAAAAGAGAAATAAGTGCTAAAGTGTATAAAAGTGTACAAAAGTAAAATTTATTAGTATTAAAAATATTAAAGGATAAGTACAATTTTTAGCAAATAAGGTGATTAATAATAATTATAAATTCTAAGCAAGTAAGCTGATAAAAATATACATATAAGTATGTAGGTTGAAAAATGGGCACAAGTAAAAATTGTATGTATTTAAAAAATAAAAGTAAAACTATTTGTCAAAAATATTCATCAGAGGATAGACAAATACTTGAATGAGGTAGATGGGCAAAACATACACTACACTATACGTAGGGGTTTGGTATTGGACATTGTGTTTATACAGTCTCTGTTATATTTGCATCCCTAAGGAATCTTGATAGTTCATTCTCATTTGTGATAGTATACAACTGACCTACACTTGTTTTTTTCACTAGAATTTTTCCATCCCGGGTGAAACATTGGTGGATTTGATGGTAGGATTGCTGGTGTCTTTTTTCTGTCTCATAAACATGCAAGATTTCAGGTACATCTTGCTACTTCTACTTACACTTAGGTCACACTACACATTCATGTACAAGCATATATATACACACCCCTCTGGGTTTTCTTCTATTTTCTTACTAGTTCTTGTTCTTATTTCCTCTTATCTCCATGGGGAAGTGGAACAGAATTCTTCCTCTGTAAGCCATGAGTGTTGTAAGAGTTGACTAAAATGCCAGGGGCAAGGGGCTAGTAACCCCTTCTCCTGTATATATTACTAAATGTAAAAGGAGAAACTTTCGTTTTTCCTTTTGGGCCACCCTGCCTCGGTGAGAAACGGCCGACGTGTTGAAAGAAAGAAAGAAGAACTACCAATAACAATGTACACTTGTAACATGCATCGAAATAAAAATATTATTATTATTATTATTAAGAAAGCCTGTTGAGTACAGTAGAATTATTATTGAAAAGGTTTGGGATAAGATAGGAAGTAGGATTGCAGAGCAGGAGAGATGATTTAGAAAGTGGGCAGTGTGTTTGTTGCAGTTATGGATTGAGAAAAGACATATAAGGTTAATAGGGAAACCATGTGACAAATGTTGCATAGGAAATAGTTTACCAGAAGCAGTTAATACTTTCAATGTCCAAACCCTTAAAATTAATATTGCTCTCAGGGTCTACTTTAACCCTTTCAGGGTCCATCCTTAGATCTACGGCTTTGAAGCCAGGGTCCAAACCATAGATATATGCCATTAGCTCAGCTCACTCAGATAGCCTGTGAGCAGTAAATTTGGGCCTAGATATGAGAGAATACATGTGGCAAGTGTGCACCACATAAAACAAATCCTGCAGCACGCAGTGCATAATGAGAGAAAAAACTGCAACCGTAATTTTGGATTAAAACAGCGACTTTGTGGTGTTTTTTTGTATGTTTTTTTACAGTTGTATTCGCAATTTCTTGGTCTCATTTGATAGAATGGAATATATATTACAGAAGTAGAGATGATTTTGATTGGTTTTAGTACTGAAAATGGCTTGAAACTGAGCTCAAAGTAGCGGAAATGTTCAATTTTTGCCGATGTTCAAGAGTAAACAAATGTCGTCACGAGTCTAATACGTGTCAGCTGGTGGGTCTAATATATGTTCACGAATGAGCTGATATTATTTATACAGTGGACCCCCGGCTAACGAACACCCCCGGGAAAACGTACAATTATGTAAGTATTATATTGTAAGTGCTTGTGGAAGTGTATTTTTGGGGTCTGAAATAGACTAACCTACGTGACATTATTTCTTAAGGAAGTAAATTCGTCGTAATGGCACTTGAGCAGGCTTCTGGAATGAAGTTTTTTCGTTAGCCGGGGGTCCACTGTACAATTATTACAACATTCATTAACAGTAAATCTTCTATTTTTTGGTGTGAATAAATATTCATTATGTGAATAAAAAATAAAAATGGAATTCATTTGTAAAGCCTTAAAACATAACTAATGAACAGAGGAAATGTTAGTTTAGTGCCAGGAATGCCTGCATTGTTTATTCTGGACCCTATTTTAAAATTGGAATATTTTGAACTTTGTGTTAAATTGGCCAAATTTCCAACTTCTGATCACTTTATTGGGTAGTTGAAACATTTGACTGGGCAATTTCTTGTGCTCAATCGATAAAATAGAAGTACGTAAATAGCGAAATAGCTAAGAATTGGTCGACTGGAATAAAGTAATTGGCCTAAAATGGGAGTCAAAGTCAGGAAAATCACCAATGTGTAAATATCCTGATGCATCAAAATTCACGAAAGCGTAATTTTGTCAATTTTCCTTCAAATTTCATACTTTTTGTTTTATTACTTCAGAAAAGATTCTCTACAATTTCATAAGAAAAAATAAAAAAAAAATTTTTTTTAAATTCTTGGACCCTGGCTGTCACTCTGAGATTTGGCCTCTGGATCCTGAAAGGGTTAAAAAAAAAAAAAATCTTCTGAAACAGTAAAGCATCTTTATCTGAAGGTAATGATACCAAAAGTACAAATTTGATGGAAAACTTATGGAATTACGCAGGAACAAAGTTAGCGGTCTCAGCACAATTTACACATCGGCGATTTCCATTGCTCCATTTGACAAAATTCTTAGCTAATTTGCTAGTATGTCTTCCACTCATTGATTGAGCACAAGAAACTACCCATTCAACTATTAGAACTACCCTATAAAGTGAATTTGGCTAACTTTACACAAAATTAAAAAAATACCAATTTAAAAATAGTCCAAAATAAACAATGTAGACATTCCTGGCACAAAAACAACATTTTCGGAGTTTATTATTCATGTCTCTAGGCCTC
>WNWK01053167.1:0-11955 GCA_009830355.1 Cherax destructor
AAATAATAATATTTCTTTGAGTTTGTGTTTTAAATATTTTAGAAAATCTAATTAACAAATAATATCAATTAAATTTTTTAATCAAATTAATATTTTTAAACTTACTTAAATTATTAAATCAGAAAATTAATCAATGCAAAATGATTATCATTTTAATATTTTTTTAACTATTTTTAAAAAATAAATTTTAAATTTTTATAAATTTCAATTATTTTAAAAATAAAAAATTAAAGCAAAAGCTAAATGTATTTTATTAATTGATTTTAGAATTTGATTTTCGCAAATATTATAAAATAATTTAACTTTTAAATTTCTATTAAATTAAAATAAAAAATTTAAATTTTTTTATGAATTCTTATTTTTATTAAAAATCAGAAATTGAAAATCTAATGTAAATATAAAATAAGTTTTGATTTTTCTAAAAACTATTTTAAAAATCATTAATTTAAAAATTTTTAAATAATGAAAATAAAAAATGTTCTAAATTATTTATGATTTTACTTTAAAGTGATTTTCGAAAACTTAAAAGCTAAATCAATCAATAAAAGTTATTTAATATTTCATAATTATTTAACTATTTTTAAAAAATCCCATTAAAAATCTCTCAAAAATCATATTATTTTCAAAAATACATGAAACATTAAAAGCTCAAAAAATGTGCTAAAATCGTATTTTATTGCATTTTCGACGTATTTAGAAGCGGTTTGAGTGCTTTTCTGGAAAACTTATTTTTTAGCTAAAATACTTAGATTTTCACACTTTTAAATAAATTTCTACGCAATTGAAATTATGGGAAAATAAGCAAAATTTAATGATTTTCTTTTAGAAGCTTACTTTATAGGTGTATTTTATCTAAAAAAATTGATTTTCAGAAAATCCTTGAAAATCCCTTAAATCGTCAAAAAATGCAATAAAATCAAGTTTTATAGCATTTTTTAATATTTCATAATTATTTAACTATTTTTAAAAATCCCATTAAAAATCTTAAAAATCATATTAAGAATTTTCAAAAATACATGAAACATTAAAAGCTCAGAAAAATGTGCTAAAATAGTATTTTATTGCATTATTTCGACGATTTAAACGGTTTGAGTGCTTTTCTGAAAACTCATTTTTTAGCTAAAATACTTAGATTTTCACACTTTTAAATAAATTTCACTGCAATTGAAATTTATGGAAAAGTAAGCAAAATTTAATGATTTTCTTTAGGACTTACTTATGGTGTATTTTATCTAAAATTGATTTTAAGAAAATCTTTGAAAATGCCTAAATCGTCAAAATGAATAAAATCAAGTTTTATAGCATTTAATATTTCATAATTATTTAACTATTTTTAAAAATCCCATTAAAAATTTTAAAATCAATATTTTATAAATATTTCATATTATTTTCGAAAATACATGAAACATAAAACCTCAGAAAAATGGCTAAAATCGTATTTTATTGCATATTTCGACGTTTTAGAGGGTTTGAGTGTTTTCTGACAAAACTATTTTTAGCTAAAATACTTAGATTATCAAACTTTAAATAGAATTTCTACTGCAATTGAAATAAATGGGAAAAGTAAGCAAAATTTAATGATTTTCTTTTAGGAAGCTTACTTATAGGTGTATTTTATCTAAAAAAATGATTTTCAGAAAACTTTGAAAATCCTTAAATGTCAAAAATGAATAAAATCAAGTTTTATAGCATTTTAATATTTCATAATTATTTAACTATTTTTAAAAATCCCATTAAAAATCTCTAAAAATCATTTGATTTTCAAAAATACATGAAACATTAAAGCTCAGAAAATGTGCTAAATCGTATTTTATTGCATTTTCGACCATTTAGAGCGGTTTGAGTGCTTTCTGCAAAACTCATTTTAGCTAAAATACCTAGATTTTCACACTTTTAAATAGAATTTCTACTGCAATTGAAATTATGGGAAAAGTAAGCAAAATTTATTGATTTTCTTCAGGAAGCTTACAAAGGTATTTTATCTAAAAAATTGATTTTCAGAAAATCTTGAAAATCCTTAAATCGTCAAAAATGCAATAAAATCAAGTTTTATAGCATTTTAATATTTCATAATTATTTAACTATTTTAAAAATCCCATTAAAAATCTTTAAAAATCAATATTTTCATAGAATATTTATATTATTTTCGAAAAATACATGAAACATTAAAAGCTCAGAAAATGTCTAAAATAATTTTTATTGATATTTCGACGTTTTAGAGCGGTTTGAGTGTTTTCTGAAAACTTATTTTTAGCTAAAATACTTAGATTTCAACTTTAAATAAATTTCTACTGCAATTGAAATTTATGGAAATAAGCAAAATTTAATGATTTTTTTAGGAAGCTTACTTAAGGTGTATTTTATTAAAAAATTGATTTTCAGAAAATCTTTGAAAATGCTAATCGTCAAAAATGAATAAAATCAGGTTTTATAGCATTTTAATATTTCATTATTATTTAATATTTTTAAAATCCCATTAAAATCTTTAAAATCAATATTTTTATAAAATATTTCATTATTTCGAAAATACATGAAACATAAAAGCTCAGAAAATGAGCTAAAATCGTATTTATTGCATATTTCGACGTTTTGGAGCGGTTTAGTGCTTTTCTGCAAAACTATTTTTAGCTAAAATACTTAGATTATCTAATTTTAAATAGATTTACTGCAATTGAAATTTATGGGAAAGTCAAAATTTAATGATTTTCTTTAAAGCCTTTAGTTGTTTTTTCTAAAATTATTTTCAAAATCTTTAAAACTTAAATCTCAAAAATGTAAAATCGTTTTATGCATTTTAATATTTTAAATTTAACTTTTTAAAAATCTATCTAAAATAATTTGATTTTCAAATACATGAACATTAAAGCTCAGAAAATGTGCTAAAATCGTATTTTATTGCATATTTCGACGTTTTAGAGCGGTTTGAGTGCTTTTCTGATAAAACTCATTTTTTAGCTAAAATATTTAGATTATCAAACTTTTAAATAGAATTTCTACTGCAATTGAAATTAATTTTTTTAATATTTCATAATTATTTAACTATTTTTAAAAAATCCCATTAAAAATCTCTAAAAATCATATTATTTTCAAAAATACATGAAACATTAAAAAGCTCAGAAAAATGTGCTAAAATCGTATTTTATTGCATTTTTCGACGATTTAGAGCGGTTTGAGTGCTTTTCTGGAAAAACTTATTTTTTAGCTAAAATACTTAGATTTTCACACTTTTAAATACAATTTCTACTGCAATTGAAATTAATGGGAAAAGTAAGCAAAATTTAATGATTTTCTTTTATGAAGCTTACTTATAGGTGTATTTTATCTAAAAAAATTGATTTTCAGAAAATCTTTGAAAATGCCTTAAATCGTCAAAAAATGCAATAAAATCAAGTTTTATAGCATTTTTTAATATTTCACTATTATTTAACTATTTTTAAAAAAATCCCATTAAAAATCTTTAAAAATCAATATTTTTATAGAATATTTTTCTGGCAAAACTATTTTTTTAGCTAAAATACTTAGATTTTCACACTTTTAAATAGAATTTCTACTGCAATTGAAATTTATGAAAAGTAAGCAAAATTTATAATTTTCTTTAGGAAGCTTTACTCATAGGTATATTTTATCTAAAAAAAGAACGTTTTTCAGAAAATCATTGAAAATGCCTTGAATAGTCAAAAAATGCAATAAAATAACGTTTTATAGCATTTTTTAATATTTATACATTATTAACATATTTTTTAAAAAATCCCATTAAAAATCTATAAAAATCAATATTATTATAGAATATTTCATATTATTTTTTAAAAAATACATGAAACATTAAAAATATCATAAAAATGTGCTAAATGGTATTTCATTGCATATTTCGACGATATAGAGCGGTTTGAGTGCTTTTCTGTAAAACTCATTTTTAGCTAAAAATGTAGATTTTCACACTTTTAAATAGAATTTCTACTGCAATTGAAATTTATGGGAAAAGTAAGCAAAATTTTATGATTTTCTTTAGGAAGCTTACTCATAGGTATATTTTATCTAAAAGTTTTAAGAAAATCGTTGATAATGCTGAATCGTAAAAATGCAATAAAATAAAAACGTTATTTTATTGCATTTTTGACGATTCAAGGCATTATCAACGATTTTCTTAAAAACTTATAGCATTTTTGAATATTTATAAATTATTTACATATTTTTAAAAAATCCCATTAAAAATCTATTAAACTCAATATTAATTTAGAATATTTCATATTATTTTCGAAAAATACATGAAACATTAAAACCTCAGAAAAATGTGATAAAATAGTATTTTATTGCATTTTTCGACGATTTAGAGCGGTTTGAGTGCTTTTCTGGCAAAACTAATTTTTTAGCTAAAATACGTAGATTTTCACACTTTTAAAAAGAATTTCTACTGTAATTGAAATTTATGGGAAAAGTAAGCAAAATTTAATGATTTTCTTTTAGGAAGCTTACTTATAGGTGTATTTTATCTAAAAAAATTGATTATCAGAAAATCTTTGAAAATGCCCTAAATCGTCAAAAAATGCAATAAAATCAAGTTTTATAGCATTTTTGAATATTTCATTATTATTTAACTATTTTTAAAAAATCCCATTAAAAATGTTTAAAAATCAATATTTTTATAGAATATTTCATATTATTTTCGAAAAATACATGAAACATTAAAAAGCTAAGAAAAATGTGTTAAAATCGTATTTTATTGCATATTTCGACGTTTTAGAGCGGTTTGAGTGCTTTTCTGACAAAACTCATTTTTTAGCTAAAATACGTAGATTTTCACACTTTTAAATAGAATTTCTACTGCAATTGAAATTTATGGGAAAAGTAAGCAAAATTTAATGATTTTCTTTCAGGAAGCTTACTTATAGGTGTATTTTATCTAAAAAAATTGATTTTCAGAAAATCTTTGAAAATGCCCTAAATCGTCAAAAAATGCAATAAAATCAAGTTTTATAGCATTTTTGAATATTTCATTATTATTTACCTATTTTTAAAAATCCCATTAAAATCTTTAAAATCAATATTTTTATAAATATTTCATATTATTTTCGAAAAATACATGAAACATTAAAAGCTCAGAAAATGTGCTAAAATCGTATTTTATTGCATATTTCGACGTTTTAGAGCGGTTTAAGTTCTTTTCTGGCAAAACTCATTTTTAGCTAAAATACTTAGATTATCAAACTTTTAAATAGAATTTCTACTGAATTGAAATTTATGGGAAAAGTAAGCAAAATTTAATGATTTTCTTTTAGGAAGCTTACTTATAGGTGTATTTTATCTAAAAAAAATTGATTTTCAGAAAATCTTTGAAAATGCCCTAAATCGTCAAAAAATGCAATAAAATAAGGTTTTATAGCATTTTTTGAATATTTCATTATTATTTAACTATTTTTAAAAATCCCATTAAAATCTTTAAAAAACAATATTTTTATAGAATATTTTATATTATTTTCGAAAATACATGAAACAATAAAAGCTCAGAAAAATGTGCTAAAATCGTATTTTATTGCATATTTCGACGTTTTAGAGCGGTTTGAGTGCTTTTCTGACGAAACTAATTTTAGTAAAATACTTAGATTTTACACTTTTAAATACAATTTCTACTGCAATTGAAATTTATGGGAAAAGTAAGCAAAATTATGATTTTCTTTGAAGCTTACTTAGGTGTATTTTCTAAAAATGTTTTCAAAAATCTGAAAATGCCTAAATGTCAAAAATCAATTAAATTTTTATATATTATTTATTTAAAATATTAAAAATCCATTAAAAATCTTAAAAAAATTAAAATCATATTAAAATGAATTTTATATTTTTCAATTGAATTGGTTTTTTGCAAAATCATTTTTAGTAATATGTTTTCTTTAAAAATTTAACTAATTGAAATTTATGGGAAAAGTAAGCAAAATTTAATGATTTTCTTTAGGAAGCTTACTTATAGGTGTATTTTATCTAAAAAAATGATTTTCAGAAAATCTTTGAAATGCCTTAAATCGTCAAAAATGCAATAAAATCAAGTTTTATAGCATTTTTAATATTTCATAATTATTTACTATTTTTAAAAAATCCCATTAAAAATCTTTAAAATCAATATTTTTATAGAATATTTCATATTATTTTCGAAAAATACATGAAACATTAAAAGCTCAGAAAAATGTGCTAAAATGTATTTTATTGCATATTTCGACGTTTAGAGCGGTTTGAGTGCTTTTCTGGCAAAACTCATTTTTAGCTAAAATACTTAGATTTCAAACTTTAAATAGAATTTCTACTGCAATTGAAATTTATGGGAAAAGTAAGCAAAATTTATGATTTTCTTTATGAAGCTTACTTATAGGTGTATTTTATCTAAAAATTGATTTTCAGAAAATCTTGAAAATGCTTAATCGTCAAAAATGCAATAAAATCAAGTTTATAGATTTTTAATATTTATAATTATTTAACTATTTTTAAAAATCCCATTAAAAATCTTAAAAATCAATATTTTTAGAATATTTCATATTATTTTCGAAAATACATGAAACATTAAAGTCATGAAAAATGTGCTAAAATGTATTTTATTGCATATTTCGACGTTTAGAGTGGTTTGAGTGCTTTTCTGGCAAAACTCATTTTTTAGCTAAAATACTTAGATTTTCAAACTTTTAAATAGAATTTACTGCAATTGAAATTTATGGGAAAAGTAGCAAATTTATGATTTTCTTTTAGAAGTTACTTATAGTGATTTTATCTAAAAATTGATTTCAGAAAACTGAAATGTTAAATCGTCAAAAATGCAATAAATCAAGTTTTATAGCATTTTTAATATTTCATTATTATTTAACTATTTTAAAAATCCCATTAAAATCTTTAAAATCAATATTTTATAGAATATTTCATATTATTCGAAAATACATGAAACATTAAAAGCTCAGAAAATGTCAAAATCGATTTTATTGCATATTTCGACGTTTTAGAGCGGTTTGAGTGCTTTTCAAAATCATTTTTTAGCTAAATACTTAGATTTTCACACTTTTAAATAAATTTCTACTGCAATTGAAATTTATGGGAAAAGTAAGCAAAATTTAATGATTTTCTTTAGGAAGCTTACTTATAGGTGTATTTTATCTAAAAAATTGATTTTCAGAAAATCTTGAAAATGCCTTAATCGTCAAAAATGCAATAAAATCAAGTTTTATAGCATTTTTAATATTTCATTATTATTTAACTATTTTTAAAAATCCCATTAAAAATCTTAAAAATCAATATTTTTATAGAATATTTCATATTATTTTCGAAAAATACATGAAACATTAAAAAGCTCAGAAAAATGTGCTAAAATGTATTTTATTGCATATTTCGACGTTTTAGAGCGGTTTGAGTGCTTTTCTGCAAAACTCATTTTTAGCTAAAATACTTAGATTTTCACACTTTTAAATAGAATTTCTACTGCAATTGAAATTTATGGGAAAAGTAAGCAAAATTTAATGATTTTCTTTAGGAAGCTTACTTATAGGTGTATTTTATCTAAAAATTGATTTTCAGAAAATCTTGAAAATGCCTTGAATCGTCAAAAATGCAATAAAATCAAGTTTTATAGCATTTTTAATATTTCATAATTATTTAACTATTTTTAAAAATCCATTATAAATCTTAAAATCAATATTTTTATAAATATTTCATATTATTTTCGAAAAATACATGAAACATTAAAAGCTCAGAAAAATGCTAAAATAGTATTTATTGCATTTTCGACGATTTAGACGTTTGAGTGTTTTCTGGCAAAACTCATTTTTAGCTAAAATACTTAGATTTTCACACTTTTAAATAAATTTTACTGCAATTGAAATTTATGGGAAAAGTAAGCAAATTTAATGATTTTCTTTAGGAAGCTTACTTATAGGGTATTTTACTAAAAAATGATTTTCAGAAAATCTTTGAAAATGCCTTAAATGTCAAAAATGCAAAAATCAAGTTTTATAGCATTTTAATATTTCATATTATTTAACTATTTTAAAAATCCCATTAAAATCTTTAAAAATCAATATTTTTATAGAATATTTATAATATTTTCGAAAATACATGAAACATTAAAAATCAAAAATGTGCTAAAATGGTATTTTATTGCATATTTCGACGTTTAGAGGGTTTGAGTGCTTTTCTCAAACTCATTTTTAGCTAAATACTTAGATTTTAAACTTTAAATAGAATTTCTACTGCAATTGAAATTTATGGAAAAGTAAGCAAAATTAATGATTTTCTTATGAAGCTTACTTATAGGTGTATTTTATCTAAAAATGTTTCAGAAAATCTTGAAAATGCCTTAAATCGTCAAAAATGCAATAAAATCAAGTTTTATAGCATTTTAATATTTCATAATTATTTAACTATTTTTAAAAATCCATTAAAAATCTCTAAAATCATTTATTTTCAAAAATACATGAAACATAAAAGCTCAGAAAAATGTGCTAAAATCGTATTTTATTGCATTTTTCGACGATTTAGAGCGGTTTGAGTGCTTTTCTGGCAAAACTCATTTTTTAGCTAAAATACTTAGATTTTCACACTTTTAAATAGAATTTCTACTGCAATTGAAATTTTGGGAAAAGTAAGCAAAATTATGATTTTCTTTTAGGAAGCTTACTTATAGGTGTATTTTATCTAAAAATTGATTTTCAGAAAATCTTGAAAATGCCTTAATCGTCAAAAATGCAATAAAATCAAGTTTTATAGCATTTTTAATATTTCATTATTATTTAACTATTTTTAAAAATCCCATTAAAAATCTTTAAAAATCAATATTTTATAGAATATTTCATATTATTTTCGAAAAATACATGAAACATTAAAAAGCTCAGAAAAATGTCTAAAATAGTATTTTATTGCATTTTCGACGATTTAGAGCGGTTTGAGTGCTTTTCTGCAAAACTCATTTTTAGCTAAAATACTTAGATTTTCACACTTTTAAATAGAATTTCTACTGCAATTGAAATTTATGGGAAAAGTAAGCAAAATTTAATGATTTTCTTTTAGGAAGCTTACTTATAGGTGTATTTTATCTAAAAATTGATTTTCAGAAAATCCCTTGAAAACCTTAAATCGTCAAAAATGCAATAAAATCAAGTTTTATAGCATTTTTAATATTTCATAATTATTTAACTATTTTAAAAATCCCATTAAAAATCTTTAAAAATCAATATTTTTATAGAATATTTCATATTATTTTCGAAAATACATGAAACATTAAAAGCTCAGAAAAATGTGCTAAAATCGTATTTTATTGCATATTTCGACGTTTTAGAGCGGTTTGAGTGCTTTTCTGGCAAAACTCATTTTTTAGCTAAAATACTTAGATTTTCACACTTTTAAATAGAATTTCTACTGCAATTGAAATTTATGGGAAAAGTAAGCAAAATTTAATGATTTTCTTTAGGAAGCTTACTTATAGGCGTATTTACCTAAAAAATGATTTTCAGAAAATCTTTGAAATGCCTTAAATAGTCAAAATGCAATAAAATCAAGTTTTATAGCATTTTTAATATTTCATTATTATTTAACTAGTTTTAAAAATCCCATTAAAAATCTTTAAAAATCAATATTTTTATAGAATATTTCATATTATTTTCGAAAAATACATGAAACATTAAAATATCATAAAAATGTTAAAATCGTATTTTATTGCATTTTTCGACGATTTAGAGCGGTTTGAGTGCTTTTCTCAAAAACTCATTTTTAGCTAAAATACTTAGATTTTCAAACTTTTAAATAGAATTTCTACTGCAATTGAAATTTATGGAAAAGTAAGCAAAATTTAATGATTTTCTTTAGGAAGCTTACTTATATGTATTTTATCTAAAAAAATTGATTTTCAGAAAATCTTTGAAAATGCCTTAACGTCAAAAATGCAATAAAATCAAGTTTTATAGCATTTTTGAATATTTCATATTATTTACTATTTTAAAAATCCCATAAAATGTTTAAAATAATTTTTATAGAATATTCATATTATTTTCGAAAATACATGAAACATTAAAAGCTCGAAAAATGTGTAAAATCGTATTTTATTGCATATTTCGACGTTTTAGAGCGGTTTGAGTGCTTTTCAAACCTTTTTAGAAAAACGTTCATTAAAAAATTTCACTGCATTAAATATGGAAATGAAAATTTTATATTTTCTTTAGGAACTACTATAGGTTATTTTATCAAAAATTTCAGAAATTCTTAAGTTTAAAAGTAAAAAGCAATAAAATCAAGTTTTATAGCATTTTTTTTTAAATTATTTAATATTTTTAAAAAATCCCATTAAAAATCTATTTAAAAATCAATATTTTTTAGAATATTTCATATTTTTTCGAAAATGCATGAAACATTAAAACTCAGAAAAGAAAATATTTTATTGATTTTCCCTTTAAATTTATGCTTAAAACTATTTAGCTAAAATTTAGATTTTCACACTTTTTAAAAAAAATTTCTACTGCAATTGAAATTTATGGGAAAAGTAAGCAAAATTTAATGATTTTCTTTTAGAAGTTACTTATAGGTGTATTTATCTAAAAATTTATTTTCAGAAAATCTTTTAAAATGCCTTAAAACGTCAAAATGCAATAAAATCAGTTTTAGCATTTTTAATATTTCATTAAATTTTTTAACTATTTTAAAAACCATTATAAAATTCTAAAAACATTTATTTTCAAAAACATAAAATTAAAAAAATAAAAAAATTTTAAAACGTATTTTTTGCATTTTGATTTTTTGGGTTTGAGGCTTTTTTGCAAAAATATTTTTTTCCCAAAAAACGGGTTTTACACTTTTAAAAAATTTTTACCAAAATTTTTAGGGAAAAGTAAGCAAAATTTTGATTTTCTTTTTTGGGAACAATAGGTGTATTTTTTCTAAAAAAATTTTTCAAAAACTTTTAAAACCTTAATCCAAAAAAACAATAAATAATTTTATAGATTTTTAATATTTATTATTATTTTCTATTTTAAAAAACCCTTAAAAATTTTAAAAAAAAATATTTTTTAGAATATTTATTTATTTTTAAAAAAAAATGAAACATTAAAAAAAAAATTTTAAAATGTAATTTCAATTTGACGTTTTGAGCGGTTTGAGGGCTTTTCTGCAAAAATCATTTTTAGCTAAAATACTAGATTTTCAAAATTTTTAAAAAAATTTTACGAATTAAATTTATGGGGGAAAATAAGCAAAATTTTAAAGATTTTCTTTTGAATTTTTATTTCATATTTTTAAAAACCAATTAAAAAATCTATAAAAAAAAAACAATATTTTTAGAAATTTCATATTATTTTGAAAATTAGAAACATTAAAAACTCAGAAAAGTCTAAAATAGTATTTTATTGCATTTTGACGATTTAGAGGGTTTATGTTTTTGGAAAAATCATTTTTTGCTAAAATACTTAGATTCAAAATTTTAAATAAATTTCCCATTTAAAATTTTGGGAAAAAAAAGCAAAATTAATGATTTTTTTTTGGCTACTTTTGGGGTTTTTATCTAAAAAAAAAGTTTTTAAAAACTTGAAAAAGCCTTAAATCGTCAAAAAAAACAAAAAATAATTTTTAATTTTTTTAAATTTAAAAATTATTAAAATATTTTTAAAAACCCCTTAAAAAACTTTTAAAAAACAAAATTTTTTTGAAATTTCAATTTTTTTCAAAAACATAAACATTAAAAAGCTCAGAAAAAAATGCTAAAATCGTATTTTTGCATATTTCGGTTTTAAAACGGTTTGAGTGCTTTTTTGGCAAAACTCATTTTTTGCTAAAATATTGATTTTCAACTTTTTAAAAAAATTTCCTTTAATTTTAAAATTAGGGAAAAATAAGCAAAAAATTTTTTTAAATTTTTTTTTTCTAAAAAATTGTTTTTTTAGAAAAATTTGAAAATGCCTTAAGAAAAAAACAATAAAATAAATTTTTTTTAAATTTTTAATATTT
>WNWK01053168.1:0-11954 GCA_009830355.1 Cherax destructor
GGGAGAATTACTTGGTTCTATAATACCCTCCTTCAGCAGCCTCTGAGTTTCTTTCTCAATGAACATCCTATCTTCATAAGAATAGCGGCGTGACTTAGCTGATATAGGATGACAATCCGCAGTAAGATTCGCAAACAGCTTTGGTGGGTCTACCCTTAAAGTGCTAAGACCACAGACAACGAGAGGAGGCAGTTCACCTCCATATGTTAAGGTAACACTACCATGACGCTTCTGAAAGTCCTGACCAAGGATCACATCAGAGCACAGTTGTGGCAGAACAGCTAAATGTACATCTTGATAATCCCTGTCATTAACTCTAAGTTTACCTTACAAAACCCTAACGTCTGAATGAGAGAGATGTTGATGCCATGGAAACGGTACCTGATGAGTGATGTACCGTCAAGGAGTGGCGTTTAACTACGTCAAGGTTGATGAAACTCTCTGAGCTGCCACTGTCAATCAGACCATCTACTTCTGTTCCTTTGATGAACACTTTCACAACTGCCTTTGACAGTGAATTTGGAGCAGCCGCAGAAGTCACTGTTGCTAGAGTCGCCTGGTCGGAATGCATAGAAGCACTAGCTCTTGTTGATGTATTAGCACGACATACTTTAGCAAAGTGACCTTTCTTATGGCATTGATGGCACATTGCTTCACGAGCCGGACACTTTGGACGTGGATGTCTTGAAAAACCACAAAAGAAACACTTTGTGCCTGCAGCTGCTGTCACTGAAGCAGGTTCCACGGTAACCTCATTAAAAGAGTCTTGGTCGGGAGTGTCAGGGAAACTCCTTCCCCTGAACAAAATATTGATGGAAAAATTAATAAATAATAGTAAACCGAAGGATATTTATAATAAGATGGTTTTTTCTGGATTTTAATATAAAATTAAATAGAAATAAAAAAGAAATATATCCGTTGTGGTTCAGGTCTGTTGGTGAGACAGGAGGTAATAACCGGAGAGGGGGAGAATAGATGATGGTTGTCTCTCTGTAGGTGGTATGTCTTCGGAGTAGATGGTGAATCTCCTGGGACCACGAGGTTGAAATACCACACTGTAGGTATCCAAAGGTAGATGAGATCTTCTGCAACACCCTCTAACGCACACAAGTTAGAAACTAGAGAGGAGTTGTGGAATTCCCGTTAAGTCCAGGGAAAATCTTGCTCGTAAGTCATGCGTCTGTCCTGGAGAACCAGTCCAGCGGCAGAGCTGATAATAAAGAAAATATTCTGGTTACCATAAGTCTTAAAACATTTAAGATAGAAAAAGGTGTTTCAAGATGACCAAGTCACTACTGGTAACCAAAGAAAACATAATAATCAAACAAAAGAAATACTCCTGGTAGAGCGCCTTACCTGATTCGGAGAAGAGTGAAGGTGAAGTGACTTTCCACTTCCCAACCGACACCAGGTAAGAGTCATTCTACCAGGAGTAGAAAGTAAAAACCCTCAGACAACCGGGAACAAGAGTTTAGCTCCAGCCCGCTAGATGGAATTGCTGGCTGTAACTCGTTAATAATGCTCCCGGCTGACTGAACAACCGTTACCTTATTTACAACTACTTTTCCTCACAATACCCCCTTCCAAAACTTATGGTCGGAGGCAATAAGTTAACACCAGAGGAAAAGTATTAGGTATGTGACCTCGGCTCCGCCAATCTGCAAAGTGGGTACGAGAGCACGAGATACCAAGCTTAAGATTTGTATGATATTGTGGCATAACATTCCTTCTCCACTGAGGAGTATATGTGCCATCAAATATTTCAGTGGCTTGCTTGGAAATTGAGACTTTAGTTCCACCTTTTGAAAGTAAGGTAGACAAGCTGGACAGGCTTTACAGAATTTATAAATGTCGGAAGACATCCCCGGCCAGTAGTACAATTCTCTGATCGTGTCTAAGGTCCTCCGACGTGTAATATGGCCTGAGACGGTTTCTTCATGCGTACTTCTTATAATAGTCTTACGACAATCCCTGGGGATGACCAATAGACTTCTTCCAACATAGTTGGGATTGTCAGAGGTTATTATAGTCCTGTATAAAAGATTACCCTTGAACTCAAATTTGTAAGTAAGGTTATTTCTTTTAAATATGTTGCCATTTAATGCTAGCATTCGAGTTTTCTCTAGGGAAGGACAAGTCTTCTGGAGACCTTTCAAATCTAGGTGGGACAGCTCAATAGGTTTTCCTTTGGAAAGTACTAAAGGATGGTTTGGTTTTACCTTAGATTGAGCTCTGGTAAGGACCACAACGGATATATTTCTTTTTTATTTCTATTTAATTTTATATTAAAATCCAGAAAAAAACCATCTTATTATAAATATCCTTCGGTTAGATAGCTCTACCTTCTTGGCTTCCAATTCCAGCCTTAACTGTTCTAACTCCCTCTGTTTTGACTTTTCTTCAATCTCCTTCATCCTGAAGGCTACTTCCCTTGCCTGAACTCTGTCTTCTCTAGCAACCTCTCCTTTCCTGTTTCTCGTGATTTTTCCTGTTTCCTGACACGGAGTCAATCTTTACATTTTTCTAGCAGCTTTCTTCTCGGCTAGTTCTTTCGAGCTAGTCTTTCTTCTCGAGCTAGTCTTTCTCTTCTCGAGCTAGTCTTTCTTCTCACTTTCTCTTCTCGAGCTAGTCTTTTCTCTTCTCGAGCTAGTCTTTTCTCTTCTCGAGCTAGTCTTTTCTCTTCTCGAGCTAGTCTTTTCTCTTCTCGAGCTAGTCTTTTCTCTTCTCGAGCTAGTCTTTCTTCTCGAGCTAGTCTTTCTCTTCTCGAGCTAGTCTTTTCTCTTCTCGAGCTAGTCTTTTCTCTTCTCGAGCTAGTCTTTTCTCTTCTCGAGCTAGTCTTTCTCTTCTCGAGCTAGTCTTTTCTCTTCTCGAGCTAGTCTTTTCTCTTCTCGAGCTAGTCTTTTCTCTTCTCGAGCTAGTCTTTTCTCTTCTCGAGCTAGTCTTTTCTCTTCTCGAGCTAGTCTTTTCTCTTCTCGAGCTAGTCTTTTCTCTTCTCGAGCTAGTCTTTTCTCTTCTCGAGCTAGTCTTTTCTCTTCTCGAGCTAGTCTTTTCTCTTCTCGAGCTAGTCTTTCTCTTCTCGAGCTAGTCTTTTCTCTTCTCGAGCTAGTCTTTTCTCTTCTCGAGCTAGTCTTTTCTCTTCTCGAGCTAGTCTTTTCTCTTCTCGAGGCTAGTCTTTTCTCTTCTCGAGCTAGTCTTTCTCTTCTCGAGCTAGTCTTTCTCTTCTCGAGCTAGTCTTTTCTCTTCTCGAGCTAGTCTTTTTCTCTTCTCGAGCTAGTCTTTTCTCTTCTCGAGCTAGTCTTTCTCTTCTCGAGCTAGTCTTTTCTCTTCTCGAGCTAGTCTTCTCTTCTCGGCTAGTCTTTCTCTCTCGAGCTAGTCTTTTCTCTTCTCGAGCTAGTCTTTTCTCTTCTCGAGCTAGTCTTTTCTCTTCTCGAGCTAGTCTTTCCTGTTCCTCCTGTTTAGCTAGAGCTAGTCTTTCTTGTTCCTCCTGTTTAGCTAGAGCTAGTCTTTCCTGTTCCTTTTTCTCTTCTATAGCCATTTTAGCAGTAATATAACTATCAAGAGACTGGCCTGTAAATCCCATGTCTTTTCCAGCCCTTAACCAGAAATCTAACGAATCCATAGTAAGAAAATATAATACAAACCAAACAAGTTGATCTTAAATTAACTGAAACGACTGTTTCAAAAGAGGGACCTCGTCCGCACACTTTCTAAACTTTCCCAAAGACGAAAATGAAATAATATTTTCACTTGGAAGCAAATCTAGTGGGCTCAAAAGCCTTCACTAAGATAAATGAACACGGTTCACCCAGTAGGGGTTATTATGGAAGTTCCTCAGGTCCAACAATAATGAGTAAACTTCTAAACCCAACCCAAGAACCAAACAACTGTAAGTCAAAGACAACAGTAATGACTTGACACCTTAACGAACTCACCCTTTTCAACCTTAAATGTAATACTCACGACCAGGTGAACCATCAGAAGTTGTATCCAGAGTCCAGTATCCTGGCAAGGTCGCCATTGTCAGGGAAACGCCTTCCCCTGAACAAAATATTGATGGAAAAATTAATAATAGTAAACCGAAGGATATTTATAATAAGATGGTTTTTTCTGGATTTTAATATAAAATTAAATAGAAATAAAAAAGAAATATATCCGTTGTGGTTCAGGTCTGTTGGTGAGACAGGAGGTAATAACCGGAGAGGGGGAGAATAGATGATGGTTGTCTCTCTGTAGGTGGTATGTCTTCGGAGTAGATGGTGAATCTCCTGGGACCACGAGGTTGAAATACCACACTGTAGGTATCCAAAGGTAGATGAGATCTTCTGCAACACCCTCTAACGCACACAAGTTAGAAACTAGAGAGGAGTTGTTGTGGAATTCCCGTTAAGTCCAGGGAAAATCTTGCTCGTAAGTCATGCGTCTGTCCTGGAGAACCAGTCCAGCGGCAGAGCTGATAATAAAGAAAATATTCTGGTTACCATAAGTCTTAAAACATTTAAGATAGAAAAAGGTGTTTCAAGATGACCAAGTCACTACTGGTAACCAAAGAAAACATAATAATCAAACAAAAGAAATACTCCTGGTAGAGCGCCTTACCTGATTCGGAGAAGAGTGAAGGAGAAGTGACTTTCCACTTCCCAACCGACACCAGGTAAGAGTCATTCTACCAGGAGTAGAAAGTAAAAACCCTCAGACAACCGGGAACAAGAGTTTAGCTCCAGCCCGCTAGATGGAATTGCTGGCTGTAACTCGTTAATAATGCTCCCGGCTGACTGAACAACCGTTACCTTATTTACAACTACTTTTCCCTCACAGGAGTTAGAGCACTTACCACTCGAGAAGGCTGGGTAGTACTGTACACTTCAGAATTCTTCTGAGCTGAATCTAATGATCTTGCCTGGTCAAGGGTAGTGGCTAAGTCCAGAGTTTTATTCTCCAATAAACGCTGCCTTATTATTGGTGATTGCAGGCCACTGATAAAAGCATCCCTGATGGACTCTTCACAATACTGAGAAGCTGTCACCGCTCGGAAGTTACAGTCCTTACCTAATATTTTCAATGCTTGAAAGTATTCCTCTAAGGATTCACCAATCTGCTGGCGGCGAGTTGCAAGACGATATCGTGCAAAGATTTCATTTATGGGCTTAATATACTGAGACTTGAGGGCATTGATAGCATCTTCATAGGTATTACACTCAGAAATAACCTCATAGATTTTAGGTGACACAAAGTTGATGAGCAGGCTTAATTTATCTAGATCTTCCTGAGGAAAGGCTCTCAAGAAGTTTTCGAAAGTCTTAAACCAGTGCTTCCATTCCTGAGCAGCCGTTGATACACTGGGGTCAGAGTCTAGCCTCTCAGGTTTCAGTAAACGCTCCATTTTGCTGTGTAGTCTAGCTCAGAATCGCCACCAGGTAGCCCAGGATATTTGTGTTCAATAAATTGTTGTGATAAAAACACAGGCCTCATTTCTAGGCTTTATTGAACACAAAATCCATGGTACATGTCTGCAACAGAAGAAAATACATCTAATGACTGCTGCTGCAGGACAGGTGATGTAAGGTGCATATGTCCTCAGAAAAGCTATAGCTACTGGCGACATATTTAAGCTTACCATGTAATCTGCATCACGAATGTATTTGTGTAAGAGCGAGACCACACGCCATGCTGGGCCATCGCCGTACTGTTTGTTGTTATTGTTAGGGGCCCCCTGAGGTGGTGCCGTATTGTGTCCTGCTGCGGCTCTCCACAAGAGCGGTATCACTACATGTATATGATCATGTATCTCTCCCGCCTGCGTTCTAGGGAGTACAGGTTTAGGAACTTCAAGCGTTCCCAGTAATTGAGGTGTTTTATTGCAGTTATGTGTGCCGTGAAGGTTCTCTGTACATTTTCTAGGTCAGCAATTTCACCTGCCTTGAAAGGTGCAGTTAGTGTGCAGCGACCTGAAGAGTGTCATCATGGGCTTGGCATCCCTAGTTTTGAAGGTTCTCATTATCCATCCTGTCATTTTTCTAGCAGATGTGATTGATACAATGTTATGGTCCTTGAAGGTGAGATCTTCTGACATGATCACTCCCAGGTCTTTTACATTAGTTTTTCGCTCTATTATGTGGTTGGAATTTGTTTTTAACTCCGATGTAGTTTTAATTTCCTCATGTTTTCCATATCGGAGTAATTGAAATTTCTCATCATTGAACTTCATATTGTTTTCTGCAGCCCATTTAAAGATTTAGTTGATGTCTGCCTGGAGTCTTGCAATGTCTTCAATGGTGGACACTGTTGTGGAAAATATTGGGTATTTTCCCATAAAGGTTATACTCGATAACCTTTCTAATGTGAATATTCTTAATGTGTGGCTGTTGGTTCGTATTTTCTTGAGATGAAGACAGAACCATCCCGACAGTCGCGTGGGTACGCGGAGCTGGGTCAAGCGAGGGCAGAGAGCGAAGCAGTCGCGTGGGGAGAAGCCTAAACTCAAGATATCGGGCGGGATGTCTTCGGGAATTTGGCGATTGCGTCAGCCACACCGGACTTAATTACTTCATTTCGTAATATGGAGTGATATCAAAGTGTGTGACGCGTAATTCGTGGACATTCGTTCCGGAAATTCAGATATTCGGGCGACAATTTGATGAAATAACATGTGATCCCGGTCTAATAGGGTATCAAGATTTAGGCCTAATTCGGGTTATAGTAATACAGCGACACGACAAGATACTGTCGTAAACCCTGATTCTGGGTGGTTTACGTAATAGAAGAGACTGAAATATACTTAATTAATACTGTGAGACGTTGAATCTAGTGAAGCAGATTTGTAAATAACTGGAAGTGCATGTACCGGGTGCCGGCACGGACAGAGACGCCATCCCCAGACCGCCATGTTGGATATGGAGGGGATGATTAACTTTATCTTCGCTCGTCGACTCTGAATACCAGTATCGAGACGGTGAATGTGTATAAACTAGTGGGGCATTAAGTCATGATATACATAGTGTATATCCCGACCAACCACATGTTAAGTAACGCCCGGTCCCGTGGGCGTAAAAGATATCAAAGAAATTAATCTTCTTTGACTCGGTGGGACAACCCATACCAGCATCTTGACGGAAGAACTATATCGACCGTGCAAGATCACGAGATCTATCGAAGCACATCAACAAGAATGCAGCCTCCCCACCGTAAGTATGTACTTTATCCTCGTACTAGCTGGCCAGTAGGTATGTTGAGATATTGTGTGTCTGTGGTGGGAATGATGAAGATCTCCAGTGAACACCCAAGACGCAGATAAATGGTGAGTGAATATTAATTACTTGTACTCTCTCCTCCTCCTCCTCAATCAGTCCTATATCCTATATCTAAACTATACAGTCCACTTGAAATTAATCATACCATAATTATTATTATCTATTCAGATTTATTTACACTGGTCCAGAGTGTAGTGGGGTTAGTGTGAGAATATCGAAGGATCCCCTCGGGTGCAACCAAGAGTGGGTAAAGTTTCTCACACACCTCGCGGGAGTGACTGCGGTAAAATTATACTAGTTGGTCATATCCCCGGGAGATTGTTTGTTGTAAGTGGCGGTGTCCCACAATCTCTCATAATTCCCCACAACTGTTATACAAATTCATTGTGTAAATTAATACAATTATCATAGTGTAAATTAATATAATTATCAAAGTGTAAATTAATATAATATAATATAACAAATTCCCACTCTAGACAGCATACTCCACCAATATTCAAAAGTCTCAAACTACTCACCGTAAAGAACATTCATACTTACTCTTGTGCCTACTACATATATAAAACTTTACACTCTAATATAAACCCTCTGCTCAAAACTCTCCTCAGCAACTTTAATAGGACCCATGACCACAAGACACAGATCACTTTTTGATATACCCCGTGTTCATATCAACCTATGTAAAAATTCTATGCACATAAAGGGCCCCAGAATCTGGAATTCATTACCAGTAAATATTAAGATAATCTTGTCTGAAAATCAATTTAAGACTCAACTCAAAAACCACCTACTCACCCAAAACTAAATGATCATACTATAAACTACTTTGAAAAATGCTCATTGTTACTTTCCTATACGATAATCTCAATTTTTAATAATATGTTACTATTATGTTACCCCCTATTCATATTATAAGTTAATGTCAAAAATGCTCAATGTTATTTTCCTTAAGATAATCTCAATTCCATATTATCATTCAAGAATCAAACCGTAAAATTTCATCATATTGTAATTTTGAAAATAATTTTTAACTAGAATAAACTCAATAAATTTCTCTAATATTAAGTACATAGTTTTTAAGGACTAGAATAAGCTGCCCCTAATGCCATGGCATGTCAGTGGCTCTCCTTGCACTCAATTTACATTGTAACTACCGATACCTATGTAATCTGCAATGAAATAAAATTTGTTTGTTTGTTTAGTGTAAATTAATACAATTATCATAGTGTAAATTAATACAATTATCATAGTGTAAATTAATATAATTATCATAGTGTAAATTATTACAATTATCATAGTGTAAATTAATAAAATTATCATAGTGTAAATCACAAAAGAACAAAAGGACACAATATCGTGACTGGAACAATACACAAATAACCCGCACATAGGAAAAAGAAACCTACTACGACGTTTCGCTCCAACATGGACGATTAACTAGTGACACTAATGGTTCAAGTCGGACCGAAATGTCTCCATAAGCTTCTTTCTTTGGGTTATGTATGTAAAGTGTAAATTACGTATAATAAAACAAAAATGTCATACTGACTTATTTCTGTTAGGGTCGTTGATTCCAAGAGTCTAAGAATATGGCGTAAACCTTATCCAGATCCACTTAGTCTGACTTACACTCCGACTAAGTGGATCTGGAATAGATAGACCACCCTCAAATTATCCTATAGACCTCTTCTTGACGTCAAGTGAAGTAGGTTATTCTTCCAGACCTCCTGGAGGGTCTAGCGGGACTACTCGACCCCAAGTATTCTTCGCTGTATTGGACTGATGAAGCCACTGGCTGGCGAGACGTTTCCACGATAATGATGCCTAAACGTAACTTGTCGGTGAATATTCCACGACGCCAACTTGTCGGTGAATATTCCACGACGCCAACTTGTCGGTGAATATTCCACGACGCCAACTTGTCGGTGAATATTCCACGACGCCAACTTGTCAGTGAATATTCCACGACGCCAACTTGTCGGTGAATATTCCACGACGCCAACTTGTCGGTGAATATTCCACGACGCCAACTTGTCGGTGAATATTCCACGACGCCAACTTGTCGGTGAATATTCCACGACGCCAACTTGACAGTGAATATTCCACGACGCCAACTTGACAGTGAATATTACTGACTGTGGAAACTGGTGGTCTGAATATGAGTCAGGAAGAATTCAACACCTGTTCAACACCTGCGTGTTACTATCTCAAGACTAGATACCCACGTGATGCACATGTACGCACCTATTTGTACTCATCTATTTGTGGTTGCAGGGGTCGAGTCATAGCTCCTGGCCCCGCCTCTTCACTGATTGCTACTAGGTCTCTCTCTCCCTGCTCCATGAGCTTTATCAAACCTCGTCTTAAAACTATGTATGGTTCCTGCCTCCACTACGTCACTTTCTAGGCTATTCCACTTCTTGACAGCTCTATGACTGAATAAATACTTCCTAACATCCCTTTGACTCATAGGAGTCTTCAACTTCCAATTGTGACCCCTTGTTTCTGTGTCCCCTCTCTGGAACATCTTGTCTCTGTCCACCTTATCTATTCCTCGCAGTATTTTATATGTCGTTATCATGTCTCCCCTAACCCTTCTGTCCTCTAGTGCCGTCAGGCCCATGTGTCTACCACCATCAGACCTGGGGAACTCGGAGGAGGCATCCCGAAGTACTGTGGTTATCTTCCTCCATCCACACCCACTACAGTAAGACAATACCTTTCTTTCTCTCAGTATCTGGCCAGTTTCCTGCGGGAAAACGTGAGTGAGTTGAACTGTGGGTCTCGTACAGTCGGACGGTTAAGTACAAGTCTAGAAGCTAGTGTCTCATACTGCTTAGATATTGCTTAGAGGATTAGATTTAGATTTTGCCACCGAAGTGGCTAGTTTATTGTGCACCCCATATCCATCCTGTGGACGGTAGCGCAAGAGCATATGGATACACAAAAGGCCTAGGCACTAGGCCCCAAAGGGGTTAACAATTGTACATTTGGGTTTATATCTACATTTCAATTATCTGTTACAAGCAAATTTAGGAAATTTGCTTAGTACAATTGGTATCTTATTTCATGAATAAGATATCTTGACATGTCACATAGGTTATTATACTGTCTATCTCTATATTCCTCAATAAGTGCACAATTAAGCACATAGTGTTCAAGACAGTGACCATATGCCTGATCACATAATTTGCATTTAGTTTGATCATCATCTGTGTCTCCCAAACTGCCAGAAGTACTTGTAGCCAAGCCTACCTGGAGTCTACCTGGAGAGAATTCCAGGGGTCAACGCCCCCGCGGCCCGGTCTGTGACCAGGCCTCTTGTTGGACCAGAGCCTGATCAACCAGGCTGTTACTGCTGGCCACACGCAGTCCAACGTACGAACCACAGCCCGGCTGATCAGGTACCGGCTTGAGGTGCCTGTCCAGTGCCTGCTTGAAGACAGCCAGGGGCTTGTTGGTAATCCCCCTGATGTATGCTGGGAGGCAGTTGAACAATCTTGGGCCCCTCACACTTATTGTGTTGTCCCTCAACGTGCTAGTGGCACCCCTGCTCTTCATTGGGGGAATGTTACATCGCCTGCCGAGTCTTTTGCTTTCGTACGGAGTGATTTTTGTGTGCAAGTTTGGTACTAAGCTCTCGAGAATTTTCCATGTGTATATAATAATGTATCTCTCCCGCCTGCGTTCTAGAGAGTACAGGTTTAGGAACTTCAAGCGTTCCCAGTAGTTGAGGTGGTTTATCGCACTTATGCGTGCGGTGAAGGTTCTCTGCACATTTTCAAGGTCAGCAATTTCACCCGCCTTGAAAGGTGCAGTTAGTGTGCAGCAATATTCCAGCCTAGATAGAACAAGCGATCTGTAAAGTGTCAACATGGGCTTGGCATCCCTGGTTTTGAAGGTTCTCATTATCCATCCTGTCATTTTTCGAGCAGATGCAATTGCTACATTGTTATGGTCCTTGAAGGTGAGATCCTCTGACATGATCACTCCCAGGTCTTTGACATTAGTTTTTCGCTCTATTGTGTGGTTGGAATTAGTTTTGTATTCCGATGAGATTTTAATTTCTTCACGTTTTCCGTATCTGAGTAATTGAAATTTCTCATCATTGAACTTCATATTGTTTTCTGCAGCCCATTTAAAGATTTGGTTTATGTCTGCTTGGAGTCTTGCAGTGTCTTCAACGGTGGACACTGTCATACAGATTCGGGTGTCATCTGCAAAGGAAGACACAGCACTGTGGCTTATATCCCTGTCAATGTCTGATATGAGGATGAGGAATAGGATGGGAGCAAGTACTGTGCCTTGTGGAACAGAGCTTTTCACAGTAGCTGCCTCAGACTTTACTCTGTTGACTACTACTCTTTGTGTTCTACGTGTTAGGAAATTATAAATCCATCTACCAACTTTTCCTGTTATTCCTTTATCACGCATTTTGTGTGCTATTACACCATGGTCACACTTGTCAAAGGCTTTTGCAAAATCTGTGTATATAACATCTGCATTCTGTTTATCTTCTAGAGCATCCAGGACCTTGTCGTAGTGGTAAAGTAGTTGGGACAGACAGGAGCGGCCTGCTCTAAACCCATGCTGTCCTGGGTTGTGCAATTGATGGGTATCAAGATGGGTGGCGATCTTGCTTCTTAGAACCCTTTCAAAATTTTTATGATATGGGCGTTGCCAATTGGTCTGTAGTTCTTTGCTATT
>WNWK01053169.1:0-11954 GCA_009830355.1 Cherax destructor
GCTGACCTTGAAAATGTGCAGAGAACCTTCACCGCACGCATAAGTGCGATAAACCACCTCAACTACTGGGAACGCTTGAAGTTCCTAAACCTGTACTCTCTAGAATGCAGGCGGGAGAGATACATTATTATATACACATGGAAAATTCTCGAGGGCTTAGTACCAAACTTGCACACAAAAATCACTCCGTACGAAAGCAAAAGACTCGGCAGGCGTGTAACATTCCCCCAATGAAGAGCAGGGGTGCCACTAGCACGTTGAGGGACAACACAATAAGTGTGAGGGGCCCAAGATTGTTCAACTGCCTCCCAGCATACATCAGGGATTACCAACAAGCCCTGGCTGTCTTCAAGCAGGCACTGGACAGGCACCTCAAGTCGGTACCTGATCAGCCGGGCTGTGGTTCGTACGTTGGACTGCGTGCGGCCAGCAGTAACAGCCTGGTTGATCAGGCTCTGGTCCGACAAGAGGCCTGGTCACAGACCGGGCAGCGGGGGCGTTGACCCCTGGAATTCTCTCCAGGTAGACTCCAGGAGGTAATCACACGAAAATGGAGGTAAATTTTCCCCGAAAAAACTGCACGAAAACTGAAACACACGAAAACAGAGATACACGAAAACGGAGGGACCACTGTACAGTACACTACTGTATAAACATTTAAAAATATACCAGAATGTTATAAATGATGCAAAGGTGACATTAAAACAATATCAAAGATAGTTGACACAAACCCACTACCATTATAGTATGTTCCTCACTTAGCGACGAATTCGTTTACCGACATGGTCTTAGGAACGGAACTCCATCGTTAAGTGAGGAGAGGCTGTACTAATAGACTACTTAAGTCTAGACAGGTGAAGAGTGGTAGAATAAAAATATTCAATATTTTACTCTATTATTAATATGAGGTAGTACAATTTATGATACAAACAAACAATTATAAGTTTGTGATTAAGTTTGTTTACTCTATTAGCAATATGAGGTAGTACAATTAATGATACAAACACACATTTTTAAGTTTGTAATAATGGCTTAATAGTTAAGGGATAATAAAATATTTGGGAGAGTTGCTATAAATTTGGTTAAAGTTTAGCATAGTGTGGGTATGGTTGTTATTGAGAGATGAGATTATTTTTGAGTATAGTCCTAAACTGATTTGTGGCCAGGGGACCTCTTGCTGTTTCAGGCAAAGAGTTCCAGATCTTCGGGCCCTTTATGTGCATTGCATTTTTGCATAGTGTGAGATGGACACGAGGGATGTCAAAAAAGTGTTTTGTGCCTCGTGTTATGCCTGTGTGTTCTGTTGAAGCTGTCTAGAATTTGAGTGGAGAGTTGATATTGGAGTTTAATGTTCTGTATATATAGTAGGCACAAAAGTAAATGTGTATATTTTGTATATTAAGTAAATTCAAGCTTTTGAAGAGTGGTGGGGTGTGTTGTCTGGCACTGGAGTTTGTGATCATCCGCACTGCCGCTTTATTTTGGGTTATTAAAGATTTAAGGTGACTGGCCGTGGTAGATCCCCAAGCACAAATGCCATAGGTGAGGTAAGGGTATACAGTGGTACCTTGACTTACGAGTTTAATTCATTCCATGACCCAGCTCGTAACTTGATTTGCTTGTACGTATATCAAATCAATTTTCCTCATTGAAATTAATTGAAATGCCATTAATCCGTTCCAGCCCCAAAAAAACACCCAAATTTTTTTGTTACAGGTTTTTAAATAAGAAAAATGTATTTATAAATAAGAAATATTGTATAAAAACATAATAAAACATAATACGTATAAGAAAATGTAAAGAAATAAACTGGTTTTATAAAGTGTATTTACCTTGGAGATCAGACGACTTGGCCTAATGGAAGATGCTGGCGTGTAGTCACCAAGTCGACTACACGCACACCTCGCTCGTGTTTTTCTATGATTTCAGGCTTTAATCCAATGAACATCATCCTCCTCTTCTTCTCAGCACTGTCTTTCACACTTACTTTCTTAGGACCCATGGTTAGAAAAAAGAAATTTGGCAAAATAACTGCACAAAAAGCACAAAACGCAAGCACAACACAAGAGAGATGCTTCTATGGTGAGGTAACCACGTGCACTGAACGAGTGAGTGGATGGATGTTGTGGCGTTCGCTGCGCCAACTAGTGGCGGTGTATTTGAAGCTCGCTCGTAACTCGGATTTTGGCTTGCAATTCAAAGCAAAAAATCGACCAAGCGACGGCTTGTAACTCGGAAAACTCCTAAGTTGGGGCACTCGTAAGTCAAGGTACCACTGAATTAGAGAGTGATATAAAGTCAGGAGCTGGATGTGGGTCTGAAATTTAAGATTACAGTCAAGGTGGAGATCTAGAAATTTGCCCTCAGTGTGTCTTGTAATGGGTGAACCATTTGATATGTTTAGCTGGATATTTAATGATGTTTCCAAAAAGCATGAAGTCAGTTTTGTCTATATTGAGAGTAAGTTTGTTGGTCATCATCCAGTTTGATATTTTTTGTAGCTCGCTGTTTACAGTGTTACTAAGTATAGCCGGGTTTGGGTGGGAGAAGATGAAAGTGGTGTCATCTGCGAATAGAACTGGTTTAAGGAGTCGCGATGCATTTGGGAGGTATAGCCCCACTCCACAAAGGTGGCAGTAAATAATTGCAAAGAATTACATCCTCAGTCATAAAAATCTTTGAAAGGGTTCTAAGAAGCAAGATTGCCAACCACCTGGACATCCAACAATTGAACAACCCAGGGCAGCATGGGTTTAGAGCAGGTCGCTCTTATCTCTCACAACTACTGGAGATGTAGTATACACAGACTTTGTGAAAGCCTTGGACAAGAGTGATCATGGTGTAATAGTACACAAACTGCATGATAAGGGAATAACAGGAAAAGTGAGAAGATGGATCTATAGCTTCCTTACCAATAAAACACAAAGAGTAATAGCAAACAGAGTAAAGTCTGAGGTGGCTAAGGTTTTCTCTCCCATCCTTTTCCTCATCCTCAAATCTGATATAGGCAGAGATGTAAGCTACAACACCATGTCCTCCGTTCCTGATAATACCATAATTTGCAGCATGACAGTGTCATCCATTGAGGACAATGCAAATCTCCCAAAAGGAGACATTAACCAAGTCTTTAACTGTGCCTCAGAAAACATTATGAAGTTCAATGAGGACAAATTTCAATTACTCCACTATGGAAAACTCAAAGAAATAAAAACTGGATTGGAGTATAAAACAAATTCCAACCACACAATTAAGTGAAAAACTAATGTGAAGGACCTGGGAGTGATAATATCAGAGAATCTCACTTTGAAAGATCACAACAATGTCTCTACTACATCTGACAGGAAAATGGTAGGATGGATAATGAGAACCTTCAAAACTTGGGATGCCAAGATAATGATGATTCTCTTCAGACCACTTGTTCTCTGTAAGTTGGAGTACTGCTGTACACTAACAGCCAATTTCAAAGCAGGCAAAATTGCAGACCTAGATAATATATAGAGAAATTTTACTGCATGTTTAAGTACAATAAAGTACCTCAATTACTGTAAATGGTTGAAGTCCCTTGATCTGTACTCCTTGGAATCTGGGCAAGAAAGATACATAATATACACCTGGAAAATCCAAAAATCTGTACAAAGAAATCACTTCATACGAAAGCAAAAGACTCAGCAGGCAGTGCTACATACTCCAATGAAAAGTAAGGGTGTCATAAGTACACTAAGAGACAACATAATAAATATCAGGGGCCCAAGACTGTTCAACTGCCTCCAAGTACACATAAGGAGGATTACCAATAGACAACTAGTTATCTTTGGGAGAGAGCTGAACAAGCACCAAAAGTCAGTACCTGACAAGCCTGGCCATGATGCGTACGTCAGTTTGCTTGCAGCCAGCAGTGACAGCCTGGTTGATCAGGCCCTGATCCATTGTGAGGCCTCGTCATGGACTGGGCTGCAGGAGCACTGACCTTCAGAACACCCTCCAGGTATACTCCAGGTAGGTACAGGTTATGTATTATTATCTTTAAAGGAACTTTAGATAGCTAGCTTGAAATATAGGTTAGATGAGTGGGTGTGGGTTAAAGTAGCCCAGCATGGGCCAATACACCTACTGTAGTGCTCCACTGTTCTGTTTCTTAAACCTGCTACTCTTGTTCATCTAGCATTAAATACATATCTGCTTGTTTACTGACTGTTGTAAGGTTGAATCCTGGGGAAAATGAGAAAGAAAAAAATACTATTTCAGTGTCTTTGTTGGGTTATCCAGGGTTATTAAGCTGCCGAGTTAATAATCCCAATAAAACCTTCTGGTTTATGTTTTTCAGTTTATTTTCACTGGTATCTACTTGTGACCAGCCTGACAATCATCACTCATGTATTGTTGTTTTCTAACGATCAGCCTGACAATCATCACTCGTGTTACCTACTGGTGACCAGTCTGACAATCATCACTCACGTGTTGTTACCTACTAGTGACCAGACTGACAATCATAAACCATGTGTTGTTACCTACTTGTGACCAGACTGACAATCATCAATCATGTGTTGTTATCTACTTGTGACCAGACTGACAATCATCACTCATGAGTTACCTACTAGTGACCAGACAGACAATCATCACTCATGTGTTGTTACCTACTAGTGACCAGACTGACAATCATCACTCACGTGTTGTTACCTACTAGTGACCAGACTGACAATCATCACTCACGTGTTGTTACCTACTTGTGACCAGACTGACAATCATCACTCGTGTTGTTACCTACTTGTGACCAGACTGACAATCATCAATCATGTGTTGTCTGCAAAGAACTTTCACTGGACGTATAAGTATAATAAAGCAACAAAATTACTGGGAACAGTTCAAATCCCTTGACCTGTACTTCTTGGAATGCAGGTGAGAAAGATATGTCATACAATACACCTTGAAAAATTTAAAGGGACTCGTCCCTAATCTGTACCCAAAAATCACTCCCTACACAAGCATAAGACTCAGCAGGCAGTGCAACGTTCCCCCAACAAAAAGCAGGGACGCCATGAGTACACTTAAGAGACAACACAATAAGTGTCAGGGGCCCAAGAATGTTCAACTGCCTCCCAGAATACATAAGGGATATTATCAATAGGCCGCTGGCTGTCTTCAAAAGAGAGCTGGACTGGCACCTGAAGTCACTACCTGACCAGCCGGGCTGTGACTCGTACGTCGGTTTACGTGCGGCCAGCAGTAACAGCTTGGTTGATCAGGCTCTGATCCACCGCGAAGTCTGGTCATGGATCGAGACGCGGGGGCGTTGACCCCCAAAACACCCTCCAGGTAAATTAGTGACAAGCCAAATAATCACTAGTGTTGCTTTCAATAAAACTTGAACATATAATAATGTTCAAGGTTAATTAGTGACTCACAAGCTTCATTTTCTTTTGTAATTAATATTTTTTATAATAGAGGTTAATAAAATATAAAGTAATGGTGAGTTAGCACTGAAAAACTATTTCATTCCTTCTCTGGCATTTATCATATTGTCTCAATATATATTAATATACCATTCTTGCTACTTACCACATAAATCTGTCTTACAGCGCTAGTTACTCCATCACTGTATTAACAGAGGAGAACTTGCAAAAAATGTTAAATAACTGTCCCGCGATGCCCCTACTGTTGGTGTTGTTGAGGGTTGTGAGGCCACCAGGGATTACACCGTATTGAACCAGCCAGCCAGCCAGGCAGTTAGTCAGCCAGCCAGTCAGTCATCTAGTGATCCAGCCAGTCAGTCAGTTAGTCAGACAGCCATCCATCCATATACAGCTCTCGATAAAAATAAATATCTCCTGGGGCTCTTCATTGACCTACGGAAAGCATTTGATACAGTGGATCACAATCTCCTGCACCTAAAACTAAATCATTACGGCATCAAAGGACATTCCCTCGATTACCTAAAATCTTATCTTAACAATACGCGTATACGCAAATGGAGTCAACTCCACTATCCAGCCTGTAGCTGTCGGAGTGCCAAAGGGTAGTGTCCTAGGCCCACTCCTCTTTCTCATCTACATCACTGATCTCCCCAATGCATCTCAACTCCTTAAAACCAGTTATATTCGCAGATGACACTACTTATGTCTACTCCCACTCAAACCCAGCAATACTTAGAGACACTGTAAACAACGAGCTGCTAAAAATATATACTTGGACGATGACCAACAACAAACTCATTCTCAACATAGACAAAACATACTTCATGATGTTTGGAAACATAGCCTTAAATATCCAACTTAATATATCGATAAATGGTTACCCTATATCAAGACACAATGAGGGTAAATTTCTAGGTCTTCTCCTTGACTGTAATCTGATTAGTTAGTTTGATATCTTTATTATGCACCCTGTGGGGAATTGTGAGAGATAAGTCTATCTGGGACACCGCCACTAGCAATAAACAAACTCCCAGGGAGATGACCGACTCGTATAATTTTACCGCAGTCATTCCCTTTAAGGTATGTGAGAACTTTACCCGCTCCTGGCCGCACCCAAGGGGTACCTTCAATATTCTCGTTAACCCACTGCACTCTGGACCAGTATAAATAAATCTGAGAAGATCATTTATTATAAGTATCATATATTTAAATTTAAGTGGACTGTATAAGTTATTAAACAACTGATCAAACAGGAGGAGAGGTAGAGAACACACAGTTAAGTTAACATGACCAACACTCACCTAATTAACAGCATCATAGCGGTGCATAGTAGATCGTTGACCTAGCTAAAGTACATCTACTGTGCGTAACAATATCATTGGCCAATAACAAAGTCGCAAGCAGATTACTTAGCTTTAGATGAGGGAGTCATTCTGTTGTTGACGTCCTCCTGCGATCTGATTCGATCGCGATGGTAATAGTTGTCTCGTCGAGTCAAGGAAGGTTAATTTCCGTGCACTCTTATACGCCCACGAGACCGGGCGTTAGTTAACATGTGGTTGGTCGGGGTAGCGAATCAGATCCTCTCACTAATCCGACCTTTTGTACTGTTTATACGTATAACTTTACATATTACGTATATCCTGGCTTAATGCCCCACTAGTTTATACACATTCACAGTCTCGATACTTGGATTTCGAGTAGATAACACTATTCAATAAATCCATTGAAGCCTCTACCTTTCCATCAATTCTCAAAATAGCTAGGGTCACCCCGATCCACAAAGGAGGTGATCAAACAGACCTGAATAATTATAGACCAATTTCTAATTTACCATTGCTTTCTAAAATCTTCGAAAAATTAATTCATAGACAAATCTATTCCTACCTCGTCTCACACAATGTACTCAACCCCTGTCAATTTGGATTCAGGACAAACAAGAGCACAAACGATGCTATTACACACATGTTGGAGTTAATATATACAGCACTTGAGAAAAAGAAGTCCCACTGGGAATCTTCATTGATCTCCAAAGCTTTTGATACAGTCGACCATGATTTACTGCTCACAAAATTAGCACACTATGGTATAAGGGGCACCCACTCAACTACCTAAAATCATACCTCACCAACAGAAGCCAATACGTGTACACAAATGGAGAGAACTCTTCCACACAACCAATTACAATCGGAGTCCCTCAAGGAAGTGTCCTGGGGCCACTCCTATTCCTCATTTACATAAATGACCTACCGAATGCATCACAACTACTCAAACCCATTTTATTTGCAGATGACACAACATATGTCTTCTCTCACCCAAATCCAGTTATACTGGCCAACACTGTTAATGCCGAATTACAGAAAATATCAACATGGATGACGACTAACAAGCTTACTCTCAATACTGACAAGACCTACTTCATACAGTTTGGAAGCAAAGTCACAAATGTTCCACTTAACATAACATTAATGGTACACCCATCACAAGACTCACAGAGGGAAAATTCCTAGGAATCCACCTTGACAGTAGCCTTAAATTCCAAACACATATACAACAAATTTCCAAGAAAATCTCGAAGACAGTAGGCATATTATCAAAGATACGCTATTATGTACCTCAATCAGCTCTCCTTGCACTCTATCATTCACTTATCTACCCGTATCTCACCTATGGAATCTGTGCATGGGGATCAACAACGTTAAATCACCTTAGACCACTCATAACACAACAAAAGGCCGCAGTCAGAATGATAACAAATTCCCACTCTAGACAGCATACTCCACCAATATTCAAAAGTCTCAAACTACTCACCGTAAAGAACATTCATACTTACTCTTGTGCCTACTACATATATAAAACTTTACACTCTAATATAAACCCTCTGCTCAAAACTCTCCTCACCAACTTTAATAGGACCCATGACCACAACACACGACACAGATCACTTTTGATATACCCCGTGTTCATATCAACCTATGTAAAAATTCTATGCACATAAAGGGCCCCAGAATCTGGAATTCATTACCAGTAAATATTAAGATAATCTTGTCTGAAAATCAATTTAAGACTCAACTCAAAAACCACCTACTCACCCAAACCTAAATGATCATGCTATAAACTACTTTGAAAAATGCTCATTGTTACTTTCCTATACGATAATCTCAATTTTTAATAATATGTTACTATTATGTTACCCCTACTCATATTATAAGTTAATGTCAAAAATGCTCAATGTTATTTTCCTTAAGATAATCTCAATTCCATATTATCATTCAAGAATCTTAACACCTGTAACAATCTAAGATCTAATATCATTATATAATAATTTAAACAGTAAAATTTCATCATATTGTAATTTTGAAAATAATTTTTAACTAGAATAAACTCAATAAATTTCTCTAATATTAAGTACCTAGTTTTTAAGGACTAGAATAAGCTGCCCCTAATGCCATGGCATGTCAGTGGCTCTCCTTGCACTCAATTTACATTGTAACTTCCAATACCCATGTAACCTGCAATGAAATAAAATTTGTTTGTTTGTTTGTTTGTTTTTAAAAAATAAATTTTAAAATTTTTGTAGATAGTATACTGAGTAATGGTGAGTTTTGCTATGAAATTTTAACATAGTTTTTTACTTTTTTTCTTCATTATAAAATTAATTAAATCAGATTAAACAAATTAAAAAATAAAATAATAAAATAATAAAAAGTTATGGTTGATAATTTATAAAAAAAAGTAAAAATTGCATATCTAAAATTTTAAAATTTGAATACCAGGTTTTAACATATCAATTTTTAGGGAATTTTTCAGCAATGCAATAATTAGTGAGATAACAATTTTTAAAAAAATTAATTGCATTTGCAGTTAGTTTTCGTGGTCATTATAATGTAAGTGTTGTGGGGAAAAATTGAAGATTTCCCCGAAGCTGGGGGTTCCCGAATGCCCTGCTTGGACCCAATTGGAACACACAGGAAGACACTTTGAGTCTCAAAAAAAAAAATGACCAATAAATCAAGCAGTCCCTTACTAAACGTAGTTTACTGTCAAAAGTATCACAATGTTTTGATTCTGGGCTCGTCTCAAAATAAGGGTAAAATGCTTATGCAAGAAGCATGGGAAACTCAAAATAGGTTGGGATGAGGAAGCCTCAAGAAATGAGTCAAGAATGGGATGAAATACCAAGGGTTTAAACAACCATAAAATTAAATTTAGAAAAATGGGTAAAGGGGGAAAAAAATAAATTACATGTGTTCGGATGCGTCAACAAGAGGATGGCGCGAGAAGAGAAGCTGAAGGAAGTACTTTTTACTTCAAAGGCCAGGTTGCCCCCTTTGAAGGTCAGAACAGACAAAAATGACAGCACCTATGTAGGAAAAATTAGCTGTCTTCTCAACAAATATTTGATATCTCACTATTGAAAAACTGTGATCTGGGGACAATGGGTTCCCCAGTGGTTGAAATAATAAGTGTTGGTTTTGGGCAGAATAGAGACGGGAAATAAAAAATGAAAAACATGTCTTTTCCACGCTTTTGCAAGAGCCCCCACTGACATGTTGTCACGTGGTATCCCCCCCGGAATTTTGTGGAAAATAAATTGGCTCCCGGGCTTTTGGCTTCAATAAAAATAACGGGCCACAGAAAAAAGCACATTATGCCAGAAGAAACAGTCTGAACACAGCAAAATAACTGTTTAAATACTGCAAACAAAAAAAGTATTGATGGATCTAAATACTCACTTTGGGAAACTTTAAGGTTACAGCTTTTGTCTTTAAATTTCTTAAAGTTATAAAACCTAATTATGAATTATTTGCCCATTAAATACGGGAAAAAAGTTAATACAGAAAGATTTTTCCACAGCGTATAATTTCTGGAAACTCAGGATAAATCCCCAAAAAGAAACCTGATTATTAATTCTTTGGGATTTTATCCACCCCAAAAAAATTATAAGAGGGAAAGAATTCATAATTCTTCACTACCAAAAAAACAATACATCAGTATTGATCCCAAGAATCATTGGCAACAAGACTGATTATTCAGAATGCCCACAGAAGTTTTAAATGGTGGTGTAATGACACTTTTTGTCATATGGCCAACCCACTGGATCCCCCAAGTTCAAAAAGTTGAAAAACAAATCAGAGACTGTATTCTTTCGCATTATGATATGGAGATGTCAGATCCCGGTCCACCTCCATACCCTTCTGAAAAGAGTATGTCATATCCTCCATTTGGTGACAGGTGTAGATTAACCCGGGGCCATAATTTTTAAATAAAACAGTTGACCCCAAAATTTCCCATCAAGGTGTCATCTGTTTGTTCACCTGTGCAAATGAGATACATCTAGAAGTAGCATGTTTTCTGAAACCTTTATCAAATTATTTAGAAGGTTTGCACCCGAAGGGCATGTCCCATGATGAATCAGACAATGCAACGAATTTTTTTGCTGGGGCTGCTTTAAAAAACAAGATTTTGAGCAGCCTGAATCAACAGATGCTGAATCAAAGCAATTGTTTTGGGGATTTATTCCCAAAACCCATGGCACGGTTTTAAAAAAATATAGGCATTGTAAACGTTGTTTAAAGGGAAAACTCTTATCGTCAGAGAATGCTTGAAGAATTTCGTACAGTCGAACTGAAATAAAAGAGTCAACAACAGACTTTTTAAAGTATTTGATGATCCGGACAATTTAATTTAAGTCCATCTATTTAATGGAGAAACCCGAAACCCGTTCCTCCCCTGAATAAAAAATCATAGAGGGTCCTACTCATTTAACCTAAAACTCAGACAATTCAAACACCTTTAAAAAAGGGTTGAAGCTGGGAAAATTTGGGGAAAAACTATCTCACCTCATTGAGAAACACTTTTGGAGCTTGTTTCCCGAAAATTTTAAGTCCAAGACCGGGAATGGAAAACAAAGGTCCGAGGGGCCCATTGGCCTCTTTGGGAAAAAATTTTGAACATATATCCCGATCAAAAAGGAATCATCAGGGCAGTTGCTAAATTTGCAGACTTATGGTTACCCTTTTTGCCCCCCCAACGTTCCACATCCTCCCCCTCACCTCCAACCCTGGACTTCCCAGTTCCCCAATTTTTTCACAACAGGCTCAGGCTGGGCTCAGGCCCAGGGTTCTGAGGCTCAGCCCCATCCCCAAAAACCTTTAAATCCCTCTCGGGCACAGTTCCCCAATTTTTTTCCAGGCAGTTAAAGTCCCGGTAGTCCTCCCCCCCAAGCCTTACCTATAAGGTTTACTGCAGAATATGGGAAAAGATTTTTTAAAAAGGGCTCTTAGGGTTATATTCATGTCTTTGGTCACATCAAAACACTTTTTTAAACATTGCTTTTGGGGTGAGTTTTTAAAGTTAAAAGACCCCTTTCCCGGGTGGGGGAAAGGAGGGTATTTGGGGGCAAAGAAATTCACTTTTAGAACAAATCCTCCACAATTTTCTCTACAAGGTTGGGGGATGACAAGGGCATTTCCCTTATCAGGAGGCACTTGGGGGAAAAATTTTTTTCCTCGAGATTTTCTTAAACGGGGCCAAAAATTT
>WNWK01053170.1:0-11954 GCA_009830355.1 Cherax destructor
ATCTACCCTATCATCCTTTTCCAAATCCATAAATGCCACAAAAACATCTTTACCCTTATCAAATACTGTTCACCTATATGTTTCACTGTAAACACTTGGTCTAACACCCCCTACCTTTCCTAAAGCCCCCTTGTTCATCTGCTATCCTGCTTTCTGTTTTACTCTTAATTCTTTCAATAATAACTCTACCATACACTTTACCAGGTACACTCAACAGACTTATTCCCCTAAAATTTTTTGCACTCTCTTTTGTCCCCTTTGCCTTTATACAAAGGAACAATACACGCTCTCTGCCAATCCCTAGGTACCTTACCCTCTTCCATACATTTATTAAATAATAGCACCAACCACTCCAAAATTATATCCCCACCTGCTTTTAACATTTCTATCTTTATCCCATCAATCCCAGCTGCCTTACCCCCTTTCATTCTACCCACTGCCTCACGAACTTCCCTACACCCACAACTGGCTCTTCCACACTCCTACAAGATGTTATTCCTCCTTGCCCTACACACGAAATCACAGCTTCCCTGTCTTCATCAACATTTAACAAATCCTCAAAATATTCTCTCCATCTTCCCGATACCTCTAACTCTCCATTTAATAACTCTCCTCTCCTATTTTTAACTGTCAAATCCATTTGTTCTCTAGGCTTCCTCAACTTATTAATCTCATTCCAAAACTTTTTCTTATTTTCAACAAAATTTGCTGATAACATCTCACCCACTCTCTCATCTGCTCTCTTTTACATTGCTTCACCACTCTTTTAACCTCTCTTTTTCTCTCCATATACTCTTCCCTCCTTGCATCACTTCTACTTTGTAAAAACCTCTCATATGCTAACTTTTTCCCTTACTACTCTCTTTACATCATCATTCCACCAATCGCTCCTCTTCCCTCCTGCACCCACTCGCCTGTAACCACAAACTTCTGCTGAACACTCTAACACTACATTTTAAATCTACCCCATACATTTTCGACCCCATTGCCTACACTCTCACTAGCCCATCTATCCTCCAATAGTTGTTTATATCTTACCCTAACTGCCTCCTCTTTTAGTTTATAAACCTTCACCTCTCTTTTACTTACTGATTCTATTTTCCTTGTATCCCATCTACCTTTTACTCCCACTGTAGCTATAACTAAAAAGTGATCTGATATATCTGTAGCCCCTCTATAAACATGTACATCCTGAAGTCTACTCAACAGTCTTTTATCTACCAATACATAGTCCAACAAACTACTGTCATTACGCCCTACATCATATCTTGTATACTTATTTATCCTCTTTTTCTTAAAATATGTATTACCTATAACTAAACCCCTTTCTATACAAAGTTCAATCAAAGGGCTCCCATTATCATTTACACCTGGCACCCCAAACTTACCTACTACACCCTCTCTGCATGTTTCTCCCACTTTAGCATTTAGGTCCCCTACCACAATTACTCTCTCATTTGGTTCAAAAGTTCCTATACATTCGCTAACATCTCCCAAAATCTCTCTCTCTCCTCTACACTCCTCTCTTCTCCAGGTGCATACACGCTTATTATGACCCACTTTTCGCATCCGACCCTTATTTTAATCCACATAATCCTTGAATTTACACATTTATATTCCCTCTTTTCCTTCCATAACTGATCCTTCAACATTATTGCTACCCCTTCCTTAGCTCTAACTCTCTCAGATACTCCTGACTTAATCCCATTTATTTCTCCCCACTGAAACTCGCCTACCCCCTTCAGCTTTGTTTCGCTTAGGGCCAGGACATCCAACTTCTTTTCATTCATAACATCGGCAATCATCTCTTTCTTATCATCCGCACTACATCCACGCACATTCAGACACCCCAATTTTATAAAGTTTTTCTTCTTCTCGTTTTTAGTAGATTTGTACAGGAGAAGGGGTTACTAGCCCATTGCTCCGGCATCTTAGTCGCCTCATACGACACGCATGGCTTACGGAGGAAAGATTCTTTTCCACTTCCCCATGGACAATAGAGAAAATAAAAAGAACAAGAGCTATTAAGAAAAAGAAGAAAAACCTAGATGTGTGTATGTATATATATGCATGTGTATGCCAGTGTAGTGTGACCTAAAGTGTAAGTAGAAGTAGCTAGATATACCTGTTATCCAGCGTGTTTATGAGACAGAAAAAAGACACCAGCAATCCTACCATCATGTAAAACAGTTTCAGGTTTCTGTTTCACAGTCACCTGGCATGACGGTAGTACCTCCCTGGGTGGTTGCTGTCTACCAACCTACTACCTATAATTATTATAGGATGTATTATATTATACGTATATTATTCTTATTATATTATACATATTATTATTAGTAGTAGTAGTAGTACGTACGTATTATAATAATAATAATAATAATTATTATTATTATTAATTTAGGGAACTGGAGCACAGATCCAATTCCCTAGATCAAGAGCCCCTCACCACGTATGTAATAATAATTATAACAATTATAATAATAATAATAATACAATGTAATATTAATAATAATACAGTAATACAGAATGGATATAAATTCGTTAGAAAACATTCAGCAACGAATGACAAAGTTAATACAGTGGACCCCCGGTTAACGAACACCCCGGAAATCGTACAATTATGTAAGTATAATATTGTAAGTGCTTGTGGAAGTGTATTTTTGGGGGTCTGAAATAGACTAACCTACGTGACATTATTTCTTAAGGAAGTAAATTCGTTCGGTAATGGCACTTGAGCAGGCTTCTGGGATGAAGTTTTTTCGTTAACCGGGGGTCCACTGTACATAGCATTAGAAATCTTCCGTATGAAGAAAGATTGAAGTCCCTTAAATTGCATTCACTTGTAAGACGAAGAATGAAGGAAGACATGATCGAAGCGTATAAGTGGAAGATGGGTATTAACAAAGGGGATATAAATAAAGTCTTGAGGTTATCTCTCCAAGAGAGAACCCGCAGTAATGGATTCATATTAGACAAGTTTAAATTTAGAAAAGATATAGGAAAGTATTGGTTTGGAAATTGAGTAGTTGATGAGTGGAACAGTCTGCCTAGTAGTGTTATTGAGGCTAAAACCTTGGGTAGTTTCAAATTTAGGTTGGATAAACACATGAGTGAGAGGTGTTGGATTTGAGTGGGACTTGCACATGAGTAAATAGAATTATCAGAGCTTATTGCTTGGGTAGCATTGAAAATTGGGTTGGGCAAATATTGCTAGTGGGATGGATTGTGAAGGGCTTGCCTAGTATGGGCCAACAGGCCTGCTGCAGTGTTCCTCCTTTCTTATGTTCTTATGTAATAATAATAATAATACAATATAATAGTAATAATAATAATAATAACAGTAAGAAGAAACTTCAAAAGGCTGCCAGTAGTTGGCACCACCATCAGCAAAACATTGGTAACCACCACTATTTTTAACCTGTCTATAAGTACAGTGGACCCCGAGTTTCAGCGGCATCGTGTATCGTGAATTTCGCCTTTCAGCGCCTTTTTCAGCGAAAAATACTCAAGGTTCATGATTTTTTTCGCGATTCGGCGGCGGTACGGTACGCATCCGGCCCTTCTCCCAGTGTCAAGCCATAAACAAAACCAGCCTGCCTCCGACCACCACAGTCAGTGTGGCATGGAAAAATAAGTACATAAGCAATACTGCTTATGTGCTTATTTTTCCATGTGATCCTTTATTGACAACGTTTCACCCACGCAGTGGGCTTTATCGAGTCACAAACAGATCTACCTGGATAAAAGATACAAGAGTATTTATAGGATTTAGTCAGGTGGAGAATGCTGGGTCAGTTGGAGAATGCTGCATGTGACAGTCTTCAAAGTAGGGTGATAGTCTAAAACCTTGGGTAGCTTTAAAGTGATTGGACAAGTATATGGGTAGACCTTCTGCAGTGTTCCATTCTAAAGTTCTATGTGGGATAGCGATGAAGAAGTTTCTTGGCAATAGGTTCAGCTATGTTGTAGAAGCCGTTGTTCTGGTTGAAGTTGAAGGAAATACTGTCATATATATGTCTTATGTACCATATGCATATACAGTGGTACCCCGACTTACGATGGTCCCCAAACACACCCTTTTATGTAAGTTGATTTTTTTAAATGCTTTTGTAGTGTAATTTTGGGGGTCTAAAAGGACTAGTCTATTTTACATCATTTCTTATGGAGATAAATTCGTTTGGTAATGGCACTTGAACAGCATTCTGGAATGAAAAAATATCGTAAGTCGGGGTACCACTGTACTTGTGTAGTATGTGTGTGTAGTACCAGCTATATTTATACAGTGGTACCCAGACTTACGATATTTTTTCATTCCAGAATGCTGTTCAAGTGCCATTACCAAACGAATTTATCTCCATAAGAAATGATGTAAAATAGACTAGTCCTTTTAGACCCCCAAAATTACACTTACAAAAGCATTTAAAAAAATAAACTTACATAAAAGGGTGAGTTTGGGGACCATCGTAAGTCGGGGTACCACTGTATTTAAGATCCCTAGCATAGCTACCTGTGACGTCACGCGTCTCGCATGCGGGACGCTTTCCCCAAGCGCCCATCCTCACTCTCTCGACAGTAGGCCTAGACGGAACAGGTATGGCTGGGTTCTCCTCCTCACTCACTCAATATATCTACAATTCCATCCATCCCTGAGTTTAATTACAACCGTATTTGCTCTCACAAAAACCCACACGACAAGTGGTAGCAGCAGTGGGCCCGTAATTTTGTTGGGGAAGGCAGGTGGGGTCGAGGGGGTGGCTGGGGAAGGCGGGTGGGGTCGGGGGGGTGCTGGGGAAGGCGGGTGGTGTCCGCTGAACCACAACAAGGCGGCTGCTTGTGGGAATGGTTATTTGTTTTTCCTTCCCACAAACTGTAAGTAAGTTTATTCAGGTATACACAGATACAGTTACGAAGATTATCATACATAGCAGCATTTGTGTAGAGAACCTAGGATAACCCAAAAAAGTCAAAGTGACTTATTTCCATTCTGTCTGACTTTTTTTGGGGTTATCCTAGGTTCTCTACAGATATGCTGCTATGCATGATAATCAATGTAATTGTACTCACCTAACTGTGGTTGCAGGGGTCAAGACTCAGCTCCTGGCCCCGTGTATCTGAATAAACTTGCTTACAGTTTGCGGGAAGGAAAAACAAATTCCCTTTTCCTCTAAGCATGAGGATTGGGCTTACACTTGAAATCACCTGATGCATTACCGAAAAGGAGCAAGGTGAAGCGATCCTTTGCTGTCTTGAAGCCTGGTGCACTTTTCTCTTGCTGACTGATATAAGTTCGTGTTGGCATTTACTTCCAGAAAACACTTCTCTCGTCAGCATTAAACACTTGATGTGGCTCATAGCCTCAGTAGGACCTCCACTGACTCAATGGTTTAACCCACCGCGGGCTACCATGCGTTCAAAAATTTTTCCCCTCCCACGAACCGTGTAATATTTTTACGTCGTGTTAGATGATAATGTGCCGCAATTCTTCAATCGTGCAATACCCATAACGTGCAACATAATCTCATGCCAAATGACGATCTACTGTATATATTTTTCTTGTTTATAATTTTTATTTGCTTTGAAGTGTTGTTGGAACAAGTTCACTCTTAAGTGGGAATAATTAAAGTAAGTGTTCTTAGTGAATTTGAGTAATATGTTCTTATTAAAGTTAATGCTTTGTTGCAATTAAGAGTAAGTGTGTTCAAACTAGTTAAATTCTAATTCTTACTTTTCTTGTGTTGAAAATTGATTTTTCTACAGTGCAATTTAATATTTCCTGCAACTGATTTTGTGTAATTCCACTTTTGCAGTATTCAATTTTGCTTTCATAAATTCTTATATCATTTACTTATGTGTTAAAGTAATTGTTTTCTTTTGCAAGAGTGATAATATTCAATTGCAATTTTCTCAGTGATTTAAAAAGTAACTATTTCGATTGTTGTCAGTGAACATTTTAATTGTTTTGTGCCATTCTCCTTTTATTTTGCCTTGTTTTATCAGATTGTTTCTCATTGTATAAGAATTATTGATTTTTATTTCATTATTTTTGCATTGAATTATTAATTTCTTGTTGCAATTCTTGTTGAAATTGAAAGTAAAGACAACTCACCTTGCACTTAATTCAACTTAAAGTAAGACTTCTTGAATATTAATGTGTCATCCTTCTTGCCAAGTCAATTTTCAGTTTTCTTTGCTTTAAGTATCTCTTGTAATTTTTATCACTTATGCAGATTAGTTAACATTCATTAGTTACAGCTGTATAATTTGCTTGTTCTTTTAAATTCCCGTTCATATTTTTCTGCAATCATGTCTCAAGCAAATTCAGGAGATAACTTTGTGTATTCTGCCAGTCAAAGCTATAATGATTATGAGTCAGTACAAAGTCCTTAGTAGTCCCTTACCGACTAAGAGAGAGTATCTAGTTTTTGAGCAATATGTTTGTTCTCACAGCTTGTGTCCGAGATTTGTCACAGTGCTTCGGAATGTGAAGTTCAGATTAAGTTCTTATAGATCTGTGAAGTATTTATTAACGTAGCCGAGCGGTCAGGCACTAGTAATACTGTCACTCCTGTCTGGAATTCAGCCCCTACAATATCTTGCACGCAAGTTAGTGTCACGTTACGTTACCTCGGGTGTCTGAAGGTACCCCAGACAACCTTGAGTACTGAGACAACTATCCCTGCGATGGCACATGTTCAAGTAGTAGTTCTCCCCAGGGGATGCCTTGTTAAAGAAAGACTACTGTAATGAGTTATTCCATCTCTTGCTGATGCAAAAGCTATTGCAGAATGCCGTTTCTGTTGCTAGTGTACTCACTAGAGTGCCAGTTGTTGTCCCTTGTGTTCCAGATAGTGATATTATCCTAGTTGACAGCAAATCTTTGTAAAGTAAAGTGTTGTGTCGAGAAATTATTACCTGATGTAAGAGATAGTGAGAGCCATTTCTCCCTTGCTCATATTTCGTGATATAAAGTTAACTATTTCAGCCGGGGAGAGTTCAATCCACTCCACCGAGTTTGTTCATTCCTTCAGTAGGAAAGTGATCATAAGCCTAAAGATAGATGATTGAGTTAAGAGAAATTGTCGACTGTGTGTTTTATTATCAGATGTTCAGTATCCAGAATTTTTAAGTGTGTTCAAGTTACCTCCAAGCTCTGAGATTTAACAATATGACCTGTGCGTGCCAGGTTTATTCTCTGTTACAAAACTTTCTTCTTTGTAAATATTTATTCTTCCTCAGAATCCGTAGAGTGCATGAATACAGATCGATCGATCAATTTTATCAACTATAATTGTACTATAATTTGTAATGCATTACATTAAGACCCATTACATTAAGAACCAGTATATTAAGAACCATTACCTTAAGACCCGTGATAGTAAGATCAGTTGTTACTATCTATTCAGTCGATTTAACCCTGTTATGATTTTTTTGTGATTAGTTCTAAGTTATATATGTGTTTGCTATTGTATAGAATCAGCCCAGAGCTACCTGCCTGTTCCGCACATAGAGTTGTATTTTATGTCGAGACAACATACGTAGCGTGTACGAGCTGTCATATGTATGTCTTATGTACCATATGCATATACGTACAGTGGACCCTCGGTTTTCGTTGAAAATTCTTTCCAGAATGCTGTAAGAGTGCTGTTACCAAACGAATTTGTTCCCATAAGGACAAATGTAAATTAGATTAGTCATTTCAGACCCCACAAAAGTACACTTACAAAAGCACTTACGAAAATACACTTACATAATTGTTCGATTTTGGAGGTGCACGAAAACCGAGGGTCCCCTGTACTTGTGTAGTACAGTGGTCCCTCGGTTTTCGTGTTTAATCCGTTCCAGAGGGAGGCACTAAAACTGAAACACACGAAAACTGAAACCATTTTCCCCATAAGAAATAATGGAAATTCAATTAATCCGTTCCAGAAACCCAGAAGTTTGGAAAAAAAAAATTTGGGGGGCCTTAAAGATAGATTTACATGCACAAATGAATGAAATGAATGTGGCACTTACCCTTACTGAAGACTAATGTTGCTGGATTGAAGAGAGAGAGGAGGGGAGAGGGTAGAGTCCCTAATTTTTGGAAGGGGAATCCCCCTCCATAAGGACTCTAGGTACCAAGTCCTCATCTGGGGTCACTTCCCTTCTTTGTCTTTTAATCCCACTAGGACCAGCTTGAGAGTCACTGCACACCTGTGGCACTAAATATCTCTCCAGAGAGCTTTGTGTCTGGCGGCTCTTTAAAATGTCCCTAAAATGGGATATGGAATTGTCATTGTAAAAGTAGCCAGCACGGATTGCAACATCTTTGTCAGGGTGATGTTCCTCCACAAATGATTGCACCCTACTCCACATTGCACAAATCTCCTTAATCTCTGAAGGCACCTTACATCTCTCTTCCTCCACTGAAGCAATTTCCTCAGATCTGTTTTGTTGTTGTTGCAGCTCAAGCTCTTGCAGCTCTTCAGTGGTTAGATCTTCATTGTGGTCCTCCACCAACTCTTCCACATCCTCTCCATTCACATCCAACCCCATGGAAGTCCCCAATTCCACAATATTTTCCACAACTTCCATAGGCTCCTCAGGGTTAGCTTCAAACCCTTCAAAATCCCTATCTGGGACACAATCTGGCCACAACTTTCTCCAAGCAGAGTTCATCGTCCTGGAGGTCACTCCCTGCCAAGCTTTATCTATAAGGCCTATGCAATGGAAGATATTGAAGTGACCCTTCCAGAACTCTTTTAGGGTCAATTTAGTGTCATTGGTCACATCAAAACACCTTTGAAACATTGCTTTGGTGTACAGTTTTTGAAGTTTGAAATGACCTGCTGGTCCATGGGCTGGAGGAGAGGAGTGGTGTTAGGAGGCAAGAACTTCACTTTTACAAATCTGAAATCCTTAGACATTTGTCGTCCAAGTCTTGAGGATGACCAGGAGCATTGTCCATTACCAGGAGGCACTTAAGTGGCAATTTATTCTCCAATAAATATTTCTTCACACTGGGGACCAAACACTTGATTAAACCATTCCAGGAAAATTTCCTAGTGACCCATGCCTTAGCATTAGACTTCCAAAACACACACAATTTACTCTTGTCAACACTGTAGTCCCTGAACACACTGGGATTTTCAGAGTGATACACGAGTAAAGGCTTACTTTGAAATCCCACTAGCGTTACCACACAACATTAGAGTTAGCCTGTCTTTCATAGGCTTGTGTCCTCGCATTGCCTTTTCCTCCTGCGTGATGTAGGTCCTCCTTGGCATTTTCTTCCAAAAAGAGGCCTGTTTCGTCACAATTAAACACTTGTTGGGGTTTGAAATTTTCAGCCTCTACATATTTTTAAAGTCGCGACAAATTTTTCAGCCCCATCTTTATCTGAACTGGCACCCTCACCATGCCTTACAACACTGTATATGCCAGTTCGCCTCTTAAATTATTTGAACCAGCCTTTGCTGGCCTTAAATTCATCAACATCACTGGTTCCAGGCATTTTCTTGACAAGATCGATGCAACTGCCTTGCTTGTTCACGTATGATGGATTGCACAATACTATCACCCGCTAGCAGTTTTTGGTTTACCACAGCAACACCAATTTCTCCATGTTTTCTATTGTTTGTGATCTCTGTTTGGTTATTGTATTCACCCCTTTCGCAACATTAGCTTCAGTGATTGCTTTTCTTTTACACAATGGAACCGATGGTTGTTGGGGCTTTCTTGTATATCCTGGCGAGCTCGGCAATACATACACCACTATCATATTTTTCTATTATTTCTTTCTTAGTTCTACGGTGTCCTCACTTTCTTTACCAAAGAAGTGGCACTAGGAGCTTTCTTGGGCCCATGGTAGCTTATTTAGTAGTCACACACAATAATCAAGGCCCAAAAATAATGAATTGTTAATAAATATTTTGTATAAACTCCAGGGGTGATGTTCACTCAAGCGTAAACAATGCTAGACTGCGTGGCAATGTGCGTGGAGGTGCGTGGGTGGTGGCCTACGGCCTTTGTATGTGCGCGGCACTGGTGGACAGGTTCCGGACCGAGCACGAAACGGAGGAACACACGAAACAGAGGGCAATTTTCCACAAAAACTACAGAAAACTGAAATACACGAAAACAGAGATACACGAAAACCGAGGGATGACTGTATATGTGTGTAGTACCAGCTATATTTATATTTAAGATCCCTAGCATAGCTACCTGTGACATCATCTGTGACGTCACGCGCTCGCATGCGGGACGCTTTCCCAAGCGCCCATCCTCACTCTCGACGGTAGGCCTAGACGGAAGAGGTATGGCTGGGTTCTCGTTCTTGCTCACTCAATATATCTACAATTCCATCCATCCGTGAGTTTAATTACAACCGTATTTGACCTCCCAAAAACCCACACGACAATACAGATAAGGATGATTCCAGGATTCTTCGGTATTGAGTGTTGTCTTCTGGCGATGAGTCTTGCGTTTCTGTAGTTGATTAAATGGTTGTGTGAATTTCGTGTTGAACACAGGCATTCCTTGGGTCGTCAGATCTGACTGCGTACTGGTGTTCTGAAATACGTGTTTGGAGGTCTCTGGATGTTTCACCGATGTACAATTTGCTGCAGTCATTACAAGGGATTGTGTATATCCCTGCAGTGGATTGAAGCTTGTCCTGTCTGTTACTGGTAATGTCCTCGATGGTGGTGGATGTGGAGGTAGATACAGTGGTACCTCGAGTTACGATATTTTTCGTTCGAGAATGCTGTTCAAGTGCCATTACCAAACGAATTTATCCCCATAAGGAATAATGTAAAATAGACTAGTCCTTTTACACCCCCAAAATATACCTACAAAAGCATTTAAAAATAAACTTACATAAAAGGGCGATTTTGGGGACCATCGTAACTCGAGGTACCACTGTACTGGGAAAGAGGTATTGAAAAAATGTTGGAAACGTGTTTGGCAATTTAGTTGGTGGGGAGGACTATGTATCTCTTCTCTGGGAGTGTTGAGAATGTTTAATGCCCGCTCTGCAGTCTCTAATGAAGTGATGAGGATAGTGAAGTTTAGAAAAACTTGTTCAATAAGGAAGCATTCTTCCTCAAGGAACTCACTGCTGCAGATTCTGAGTGCGCGCAGTGTGGCATTGATTATGGCAGTGACCATCACCCCACGGGTTCATACGATACATTTCATAATACAGTAATCCATTGCTGCTTGTGCTTGCAACTGCTAAATAAGCCACCATGGGTCCAAAAAAGTCTAGTGCCAGCCTTTTGGTGAAGATGAGAAACACGATAGAATTCAAGAAAAACTTGCAGCAAAGTACCAAAGTGGAGGAGGAAGAGAGAGGGAGAATGTGCCTTCTTCAGTGATTCTACAATATGTACGATACTAAAGCAGGAGCCGATAAAGGCTATACGCCAGCCAACAATAAAGTGTAGCATTAACAGTGTAGGAGTAAGTTAGCGATTAAACGACAGAAAAAGGACACAAAAGTAACTCTCCAATGTTGTTGGAGGAATATAGAGCCACTGAACATAGGCCCCTGCTATCTTCCATCACCCTAAACCTCTGTCAGCATCTCCTCCATCAAACTAATTAAACTAACATCTCCTCCAAGGTAAGTGTAAATATTTCTTATTTATAAATTACGAACACACTATTCCTAGCCCCGACCAACCCAATAGAAGTTTCACTTATAATCAACACATTAAAAAAAAAAGCAGGTGACCTAAATAACTTACCACCTTTTATATACAAAAAGCCTCTCAAGTTCTCCCCACCAATTATTGCAACACTCTTTAACAAATCCATCGAATCCTCTACCTTCCCTTCAATACTCAAAATAGGAGGGTCACACCCATACATAAAGGAGGAGATCAAACAGACCTGAATAACTACAGGCCGATATAAAACTTACCCCTTTCTCCAAAATCTTTGAAAAATTAATTCATAGACAAATATATTCC
>WNWK01053171.1:0-11953 GCA_009830355.1 Cherax destructor
TCGCTGCCAGCCTTATCGAACATGGGTTCCTTTGGGATATACGTTCGTAAACAAATTCTATTTTTCTTTCCCCTATGAACCGTTCTGCAAGTTTTTTTTAATCACTTTCCTCCTTAGGTAAATAATCATGTGCAACAGAATCCACTTAGGTTCGGGTTTTTTGCCCGGGGCCACTGTTCTCGACATGTTTGGGGATACCCACATCGACTCACACTGGCCACAACAAACACTGAGGTCTGAGCTTTGCTCACACCTCTCCAACACAATTGTCATCAAAGATTTGTTAAGTTATACCATGAATTAATGAAAGATCCGGGACGTCACCTTACGAAACAGATAAAGGAAATGCGATAGTAATTATGAACAAGGTAGATTATAGGGCAAAAGTAAACTCTCAGTGAATAACAAAAATGTAAAAAACACTTGTCAATGTTCAATAATAATCACAGGAGACAAAACGGGAAATTTTTTTGATCTGTATTTTCGACCGCCTTCTGGGATCCTCTTCGCATTAAAAACGCTGAGAGAAATATACCTCTCGGGTATATATTTTATTATTAATAGTTATATAACAAAAATGTGATTGAAAATTACTCTAAGCATAAAATTTAATTGATATTTATGTTTGTTGGGAAAATTTTGTGTTGTTTTGGTTCGATATTGTTTTACAGGTTTAATCAGTTTTAATATTTTAAAAACTCATTTTTCCAGGTTGAACTGGAAAGTTCGGGGCCAATATTAGTATTCTTTTGTTTCGTTGCTGGGTTAGGCTGGCGCAGACTGGGCAAGAAATGTACCAGTGTTTGTTGTATCTTATATATGGCTTTTTTTCCCCGTTCTTCCTTCCATTGTTATTTCCCAATGACCATTCTGTTTATTCTCCTGCCTTACTTAGTTACATTCTTTTTTCTGCAAATATCAATATTTTTTTGCAACATCTCTGTAAAATACACAGAACAATTACTAAGAAAGCAAGTGGTTGCCAGAATTTTTTTTTTTTTTAACTTTCAGTATTTATTTCGCTCAAATGAGTAAGCTTCATCCAATCGTCTTCCATTTTCAACGCTGGTGTACGGTAACTAGGCCTTTTGGAATGACAATGTGCAGGTGTCTGTGCCCAAAAGTTGTAGGACCCATTCCAACATCCTGGAATGGCCCCAATAATTTTCAAAATCCTTTTATGCATAATTTTTAAAAAAAATGCCTCCTAATTTGACAACGGCGGAGATGAAGTTCAAGAACGTCTGCAAATTTTATGTGTAAAAAGGTGGGAAATTTTTATTCCCCTTAAATCATGTTAAAATATATATTGGAAGCCAATTTCAGGGTAAAACTTTAGAAACCCTCCTTTTATGGGCTGCAAAATTTTTCACTGTGTATCCCCTCTACACTCGTGTATCCATCTACACTCGTGTATCCTATCTACACTAGTATCTATCTACACTCGTGTTTTTCTCACTCGTGTATCCTATCTACACTCGTGTATCCTATCTACACTCGTGTATCCTATCTACATAAAGGTCGACGTTGTCTATGTGTCCTTTTTCGCTGAAATGGTATAGTTTTATTTTAATTTATTGCATTAGTGTTTTTTGTTGATGCTAGCGAGTGTTTTTTGTCTCAGCAGCATAACTTATCCTCCCCGTCCTTGTGTTAAATGTCTAACCACAGGCATTAGACCTTATTGGTACTATATGACCTTATGGGCATTTTTGACCTTATGGGCACTATATTACCTTATGGGCACTATCACTTTATGGGTATATATACCATGGTTCCCTATATGACCTTATGGGCACTTTTGACCTTATGGTTTACTTTTTCCCTTTTTATTAATAAAAATTTTTTAAAATAACCAACTCATCTCTTGAAATGGATGAAAGAACTTTAGGGTTTAGCGTGTGCAGGTCCCAAATATTTTTGGGGTTCCATGAAAAAAACGGGAGTTCTTTTCTGGTCACCTTTAAATTTTTTGTGCATATAATTTTCTTCAAGAGTAGCGTCGTTTTGAATTTAGGTCAAAAGTTTTACTGGGCCAAATTTTCCCTTTAAAAAAAGGTTTTATGAAAAACTGGCGAATGTCTCTTCTATCCGGGGCCCATGCCTGGGGGGGGTTTCGGGGTCAAGCCCCCGCGGGGTTTTCCCCCAACCGGGTTTACTGCTGGCCGCACGCAAAAATCGAAAAACAGAACCACAGTGCGGCTGGTCAGGTACTGACTTTGGTGCCGTCCAGTGCCTTCTGCTGAGAAATATGTGACAGTGTTTAATCTTACGTGGTTGTTGGGGGGTTTAAAATTACATGATATATACATAACATCTGAAGCCCCAAGACCAAAAAAAACTGTATGAAAATATCCCAAAAAACTGAATCTTGTTAATTACTACATTCATAGTTTTTTTTAATTTTAAACGCTGGTCACTTTTTGAAAAAAAATTGGGGTTTTTTTTTTTCCTTGGGGCCCAATCTGCCTCTTTTCATAGAAGAAACTGGAAAATGAAAAAGGGGGGTTTTTGGGGAAATAATTTGAGTGCCTCATTTGACTGCTTTCCCCTTCAGCACTAATGACTTGATTTAATTAGTGAGCTACTTCAATGTGCTGGTGTGTTTTAAAACTGTTCATCCCATTTTTCTTTCGCGTGTTTTAAATTTGGGGAAGTTTGGGTTTTTGAATTGGAATCATTTCTGGGATCACACAGCGACCAAAAAATACACTTAGTTTCACATTGGTGATACAGAGGCATACAGATCCTTTTTTTTTTTTTCAGGGTGGTAGAAAAGGGGAAATTTGGTTTACGGGAGAGGGGAAAATTTTAAAGTCGGGGGAAATTTTTCAGAAGCTTTATAATAGCCCAAATACGGTAGATGGTAAACACGATTATATCTCCCCTCCTGTAACTGCAAATAAAAAACCCACTAGTACAAGAATAAATAGGGACCACATAATAAAAAACCTTTTCATGCAAGACTGGAGCTAAAAACAAACAATTATGAATAATAGTCTAGTCTCATCGACTATTAATAGATCATTTAGATTTTTCCAAAATTCTTTGTGTAGATAGTTTTAGGGCGTAGTTTAAACCCCTCGTAGGCCTGTGTTTTCCCTTTCCCTTTGGGGAAAAACAAAAAAACTGGGAAAATGATTGGTTTAAATTAAAATAAGAATAAATCACAATATATTGGATTGAATAATTTAAAATTTTGGGAAAGGGGAAAAATTTGGACTAAAATTTTTTTTTTTGGGGGGGGTGGGGGGGCTTTTTTTATCAAGTTTATTACGATTACTGTATTATTAAATTATTTTATAAAACCCCCCGCTTCAAATTCGTTGTGTGTGGATTATTGCTAACTGGGGGTCAAAAAATTTAAAAGCTGTCTTAATTTTTGGGGGTTTTAACGTAAATAAGTTATTGTGGTTTTCTTTTGGGGTTTTCCTAAGTTAAATATGCCTAATTTCAACCAAGGTATATACATAATTACGGGGGCCTTTTTAACTATTGAGTAAATTAATAATAATATTGTAAAGTCATACGTATAAATATATTACCCCAATGAAAAGATGTACTTTTAAAACCCCCCCGGCATCTATAATGACAGCATTAGCATATCCCCCCCATAGCGATTTTAAATTATCCGTTTAAAAAATTTTAAATGGCAGTGTCACATTACCAAAAAAAAAAAATATATATATATATATATATATATATATATATATATATATATATATATATATATATTTTTAATATTTTCAATTTTTGTTTGCATTTTCATTCTATTAAAGATTCTTTTATTTTTTTTTTTTTTTAATTTTACATTGTTTAATTTAATAAAAAATTCATTTAAAGTGGTAAATTAACCCTTCAAACCCAAAATTCTGAAAATATACTTCAAATTAAAATACACGAAAATTTAGTGTTTGAAGCCGATCCCGAAGAGGCATTTTCTAGTTGGCAGTTTTTTGCCGGGAGGGGGGGGCTTTCCCCAGGGTGACGTAAGTAATAACCAGTGGGGGGGATCAAACCCCCGAGAAAAAATAAGGAATATGTTTTTATTTGCTCCATAGATTTTTTAATATTTAAAAAAAGAAAAAATTTAAAAAAAAAAAACCATTTTCCCCAATTTCTTATTTAAATAAAGAGGACTTTTATATTTTAATTCATTTAGAATTTGATTTTATTGATGACCCCCTTTTGGGACCCCCGGGCATTTAAGACAACCTTCTTCTTTTTTATTCTTACTGAAACTTGGCTTAAGCAAGACCAATAGACATCTACCCAAAAGGGTACACAGCAATCTCAGCTGCAGGCCAAAAAACAAACTGGGGGGGTATTCCTTATTATTCTAATGAACTATCATGTTGCAACACCATATCCTTCAGTGATGAAATTAATATATATTCGCAAACTTTTTATAAAAAAACCAAAAAAATCCTATAGCAATTGGAGCCATATCCGGATGCCTCATACTAATATCCCAGCTTTCAGGGACAAACTAAAAGTACTGATTAAGATACACAAAAAGAATAAGCACCACCTACTACTGGGAGGAGACTGCAACTAACCTTTACTACTAGCGGAGACTGCAAACATAAATTTTTTATAGCAGGAGACTGCAACATCAACCTTGGCCTAACAGATGACCAACCTGTTGCTGATTTTCCCAAAATAAAAAAATACACTACTCATACCAGCAATTGCAAAAACCCAAAAAGACTGGAGAGTGCAACCAAAAAACTGCCCCCATATGCAAAATATCTTGCCCCCTTAAAGGGGGATAATCACTGACAACACTACTGACTAACCAACTTTCCCCCCAACCCAAAAATTTGTAAGCAACCAATGGAATATAATAAGTTCTTTTTTTACTCCAATGAGATTTCAATAAGTAAATTCACTGCAGAACTAAGCTCAGTTGACTGGCCTACAGAATTTTCCAATGCTGTTGGTATCGATAAATACTACTACTACTACTACTACTAAATATCTTTTTTTTCTAAAAAGCATGTACAAGGTATACAGCCCCAGTGACGTCAATGACATACTACTAAAAGAAAGCCGCTTGTTATGCTGAGCTTTTTCCCCCAAATTTGGTCATTTTTTTCCCAGGATGCGACCCACACCAGTCATTTAAAACCCAGGTATCCATTTTATACTGATGGATTAACAGGGACAGCAGGTGTCTTATTAAAAAAAGTCCCTAAAGTTTTTTCCCGCCGTACCGGAAGGATTCGAACCCAGATCTCAGTTGTGAGCTGAGTGCGCTGGGTCGAGCCCGGGGGGCCTAATGGGTAGTCATATTTCTAAACAAAAAAATAGACTATATAACAAACATTGTACCATAAAAATTAAACAGATACTAATGAAAAAAAAAATTGCCCATGGTTCAACAGCATTCAAGATCCATCCATATGAAATATTTTTGAAAAAAAACTGAAGAGGTTTAATAACTAAAGAATTTACCGACCTTCATCAGTCCTCACCAAACTAATTAGAAAGTCCAAGCACTGACTATTCTAATAGATTCACTGAAACGAGAGGAGATATAAAAAAAACCTGGAAGACCCTCAGATCCTGGGCCCCCACAAACTTAACAAGCTATAATATTATACAACTAAACCGAACGAACTGAAACCCCAGCCTAGTGATACAGCTAACAAGATAAATAACTTTCAAACATGATCAAATTCCCCAAAAAATTTCCCAAAAAACCCAAATCCCGGATAATGATTGTCTAAGGAAAACTTCCCAACATCCCTCTATCTTGCACCAACAGAACCCCACGAGGACCTGATTATTAACACTCAAAACCAAACATCAAATGAAACCCCCAATACCAATACTGTAAAACGAGGCTAAAATAATTTACCCCCATTGCATTACTCTTCAACAAATCACTAAAAACCAAGATTTTCCCCGGCATCACTCCTAGAAAGGGGTACACCAATACACAAAGGTGGTGACTCAACAGTTTAAACAACTATTTGCTAATATCAAACTTGTTTTCTTTCCAAAATCTTCGAGGATATACCACAAACTACCCAAACCCCCGACAGTTTGGTTGGGAAAAAAAAGCACAAATGACGCAATAAAAAAAAAGTAGACCCTTACACACCGAAAAAACGAATACCCGTTGGACTTTTTTTCGACCTTAAAAAGCTTTTTTTACAAGCGTCATTGGGGGATAAGGGCCCCGCATATGTCAAGTCTTCCCTTTACTGATAGAAAGCATTACGTCTCTATCAATGAAAATGTCTTCAACAAGCCCCCTGGACATTTAAAAAGGTTTTTGGCCCCCCCTTTTCATCAACGATCTTCCAAGTGTGGCACAACAACAACGACTATTATCTTTGCTGATGACACGTTTTTTGTCATCCCTAACAGCCTCCTCAACACTATTGTTAATGAAGAGCTCGAAAAAATAGCAACCATTAAATGATAAATTTTTTCAGAAGTGGTAAAGTCAAATATATTTATATGATTTAACGGGAATCAATACTGCAATATTAATATTGCAATTTTGGGAATGTATTGCATTTTTCCAAAAATTTGGGAGATGCTCCTAAACACTTTTAAATTTTCCCCTTCGCCCTTGTCGAATTAAGAGGAATTTTTATGAAGGTTTGATACACCACAAAAGATTTTAAAACGAGCCTTCCCCAAGGGGGGTAAAAGGCCCACAACTCTGGTCATCCCCGAATCGGCTTGAATTGTTCCTGGTTGGGCATGGTTACCGTACACCCCGATGAGACCTTTTTGGGGTTTTGAGTGAAAAAAATGAAAATTCAAGGGGGAAAAAAAAAAAAAATTGGGAGTTAATGATCCCCCCTTTTGGGATGTCTAATTAGGAAATTTTTTAAGGTTTTTCCCGCAGGACCCCACGTTTCTGCTAGTTCCGGTTTTTTTTTGGGGGATCTTCCAGCCGAACTCTTCGCTTCAATTGGAGCCGAAATTGATTTAAAAAACCCTTTTTGTTCTTTTTTTGGGTTTGTAAATTTGTCAGCAAACCATGCCCCCCCCAAGCAAGATTTCTAGCTTCGGCTAGGCGCCCATATTTATCGGGGTCTGACTGGAGCCTAAATACTTGTACTTTGATGCAGAGGGCAGGTTCGAATCCCGCTGTGGACCGACAGATAATGTTTATATATATATATATATATATATATATATATATATAAAAAATATCTCGGCCACAGATCCCCCTTTAAAATTGTGCAGGAACGCATGCCCCCCCCACACGGCCAAACCTTTTCACCAGTTTTTCCAACAAAACCGGGCCCGGCGGAAAAACACTTCCCATCCCGGCCAAAAAGGGGATTTATAAATTGGGTTCCAAAAAGAGGCGAAAATTCACCACTGATTTGGCCGAGAACTGACCCTAAATTGGACGGGGAAACCGGGGGCCCCCCCGCCCCTGGGCCCCGGCTCAGCTTTGGACGATTAAGGGCCAGCCCGGGCAGGAGAATTTTTTTCACCCCCCGCTTCGACAAAACTAAGATTTTCGGGGGAAATTGCAGACAGGCTTTAAAAAACGTCTCGGGAGGGCCCCCCAACCTTTTGGGCAGGAACGAGTTTTTAACCGACCCCGGACCCCTTTTGGGACCAAGCTAGACTTATTAGGAGCCAGCCAGGGGAAGGAAAGGCCATCGACACAACTAGAGTTTATAAACGGGAAGCGGGGGGCGAATATTTCCCACCGGGGGGTTTTCCCCCAACCTTGGAAAGGGGGCCCGAAAACCACACGGGGCCTACCTCACCGTTTTGGGGTGGGGGGAAAAGGGCCCCCCGGGGAGGGGCTTCAGCCCCCACCCCCCGCAATGACAAAACTGGTTTATAAATGGGAATTAAACAAGCCCATCTTGGGGGAAACTCCCCCAGCCAAGGGAACGGCCCCGGACACGGGGCCAATACCTTGGCAAATTTTTCCCTTTTCCAAGGCCCCAGCTTTGGAAGGGGGAAAGGTTTTTTAAAGGATCAAAACAAATTTAACTTAGGAATTGCAAGAGGGCGAAATTTCACAAACACTGATTCGGCCGAGGAACTCGATAACCGGGAAAGGGAGGTTTACCGACCGTACCACACTGGCCAAAACCTTGGCTTCCCCCCCTTTTCCTGAAAGCTGGCTCCTTGGGGAAAAAAACTAGCGGCTGGATCCAAAAGGGATTGGCCCCGGTGGTACTCAAAACACCCTTCCCCGCGTTTCCCCTCCGTCCCAAAAGATGGGTTTTAAATTTTCCTTTTGGGTTTGTTTTTTCTTGTTCGTCGGGGGATGAAAGGGAAGCCTTTCCTAAAACTGGCCCCTTGGTTCTCCCCGGGGGGATCCCGGTAGGGCCCGGGGCGGGGGCACTGCTTCCCCGTCGGGACGAGTCCCCCGGGGGCCGAGATCAGGTTTGTGAATATTTCCCTGCTCGGGCCCGGGTTTTAAATCTCTGGGTTTCGACCATGCAAAGGGGTGAGATAAAAACGCCTTCCCGCCAAAAAGGGCCCCGGAAACGTTGGCCAAAATGGATGAAAAAAGGTTTTCCCTTGGGCGGCCTTTAAATTTTTTCTTTTCCTTTTCAAATTCGAGGGCGGGGCCCCGCCGGCCCGGCCCCGGGGTTTGTGAATTTTCGTTTTGGTTTCCAGTTTTAAAATCTTTTAATTGGGTCCCCGCATTTTTTTGGGCCCCCTTTTCCCCCTTCCCCCTAAAGGGGCGAATAACCCTCGGGGGTGCCCAAGGGTTTTGGTCCGGGTTTTGGTGGTCGGAAAAACACTGCTTCCCCGGTTTTTGGGTCAGTCTCCCCCAAAACAGTGGGTGAAATTTCCCCTTTAAACCTGGGATTGAAAAACTCATTTGTTTGTGAAAAGCGGGGGGAAAAGAAAAGGGCCTTCCCCTGGCGGGGGGAAAAACCAGCAAACGGGGTAAGGTATTGGTCCAGTGGGGTGGGGTGGGGACTGCTTCCGGGTTCGGGGCAGTCCCGGGAAAACGTGTTTTTAAAAATTTTTCCCCCGCTTTGCGAATTTGGCATTGTATAAATCCTAGTTGTGTCGTGCATGCAGGGGATGAGATAAAAAAATGTAAGCCTTTGCCGAAAGCGGCTCCTTGGAAAAGCCAGCGAAAGCTGGGCCAAGGGATTGGCCCCGTGGGGAAGGGGCGGGAAAGCACTGCGTTCCTGTCACAAGGTTCGTGGGTCAGTCTCCGTCGGCGAGATCAGTGTTTGTGAATATTTCGCCTGCTCTTTCAACCTAGCATTTATAAAACTCAGTTGTGTCGATGCATGCGGGGGGGTGGGTGAAAAACTGTAAGCCTTCCTGTAAAGCTGGCTCCTTGGAATAACGTCTAGCGAAAGCTGGTTTTGGTATTGGCCCCGTGTGGTACGGGGGTAAAGACGCGTTTCCCGTCACAAGGTTCGAGGGTCAGTCTCCGTCGGCCAGAGATCGGGGGTTTGTGAATATTTCGCCTGCTCTTAAAAATTTCCCAGCATTTTATAAATCCTAGTTGTGTGACATGCGGGGGGTGAGATAAAAAAAGTAAGCCTTTAAAAGCTGGGTCCCTTTGGGAAAAACCTAGCGAAAGCTGGGTGCCAAGGTATTGGTCCAGTGTGGCGGCGGTAAAGCACTGTTCCTGTCCAAGGTTCGTAGGGTCAGCTCCGTCGGCCAGAGATCAGTTTTGGAATATTTCGCCTGCTCTTGGGAAATTTCCCAGCATTGTATAAATTCTAGTTGTGTCGTGCATGCAGGGGATGGGGATGAAAAGCTGTAAGCCTTCCTGCCTGAAAGCTGGCTGCCTTGGGAAAAACGTCGAAAGCTGGATGCCAAGGGGTCCAGTGGGGGCTTTTGGGAAACACTGCTTTCCCCGCCAAGGTTCGTAGGGTCGAGTCTCCGTCGGCCAGAGATCGGGGTTTGTGAATATTTTTGCTCTTGGAATTCCAAAAATTTTTAAAAACTCTAGTTGTGTGATGCTTTTTGGGGGGTGAGATGAAAAACTGAAAAAACCTGCCTGAAAGCGGTCCTTGGAATAACGTTAGCAAAAACTGGGTGCCAAGGTATTGGTCCAGTGTGGTCCCCGGGCGGGAAAGCACTGCGTTCCGCAAAGGTTCGGGGCAGCTCCGTCCCCGAGATCAGTTTTTTGGAATATTTCGCCTGCTCGGAATTCCTAGCATTGTATAAATCTCTAGTTGTGTCGATGCATGCAGGGGATGAGAGGGGAAAAACTGAAGCCTTCCTGCCTGAAAGCTGGCGCCTTGGAATAACGTCAGCGAAAGGGGGATGCCAAGGTATTGGTCCAGTGTGGGGACGGTCGGTAAACACCGTTCCTGTCCCCCAAAGGGTTTTAGGGCCCCAGTTCCGCCCAGAGATCAGTTTTGGAATATTTCGCCGTTTTGCGAATTCCCAGCATTGTATAAATCTCTAGTTGTGTCGAGCATGCAGGGGATGAGATGAAAGCTGTAAGCCTTCCTGCCTGAAAGCTGGCTCCCTTGGAATAACGTCTAGGAAAGCTGGATGCCAAGGTATTGTCCAGTGTGGTGCGTCGGTAAAGCACTGCGTTCCTGTCCAAGGTTCGTAGGGTCGAGTCTCCGTCGGCCAGAGATCAGTGTTTGTGAATATTTCGCCTGCTCTTGCGAATTCCTAGCATATATATATATATATGTCGTGCCGAATAGGTAAAATTACGTTTAAAGATATATTTTTTTCATTTTTGTTAATGTACAAATTAATATTTTTGTACCAAAAGGACCTTAGAAAACTTACCTAACCTTATTATAACAAGCGCAATTTAATTTAGCCTAATCCAACTAAATATATTTTAGATACGTTTTCAATAATTTAATGTTCAGAATGATTTTTTGCAAAATTATTGAATACACAAATTTTTGCTTGCCTTATTCGGCTAGAAGAGCGTTTGCTATATAAGCCAAAATTGCAAGTTTTACCTGTTCGGCACGACATTATATATATATTTTTTTTTTTTTAACACATCGGCCGATTCCCAAGGCAGGGTGGCCCGAAAAAGAAAAACTTTCATCATCATTCACTCCATCACTGTCTTGCCAGAAGGGTGCTTTACACTACAGTTATAAAACTGCAACATTAACACCCCTCCTTCCCGAGTGCCGGCACTGTACTTCCCATCTCCAGAACTCAAGTCCGGCCTGCCGGTTTCCCCGAATCCCCTTCCATAAATGTTACTTTGCTCACCTCCAACAGCACGTCAAGTATTAAAAACCATATGCCTCATTCCTCCTATCAAATACGCTCACACATGCTTGCTGGAAGTCCAAGCCCTCGCACACAAAACTTCCTTTACCCCTCCTCCAACCTTTCCTAGGCCGACCCCTACCCCGCCTTCCCTCCACTACAGATTTATACACTCTCGAAGTCACTCTGTCTCGTTCCATTCTCTCTACATGTCCAAACCACCTCAACAACCCCTCCTCAGCTCTCTGGACAATCGTTTTGGTGATCCCGCACCTCCTCCTAATTTCCAAACTCCGAATTCTCTGCATTATATTCACACCACACATTGACCTCAGACATGACATCTCCATCCTCCCGCCTTCTCCTCGTTGCAACATTCATCACCCATGCTTCACACCCATATAAGAGCGTTGGTATAACTATATACATTCCCCTCTTTACTTCCATGGACAAGGTTCTTTGTCTCCACAGACTCAAGTGCTCCACTCACCCTTTTCCCCTCATCAATTCTATGATTCACCTCATCCTTCATAGACCCATCCACCGACATGTCCCTCCCAAATATCTGAATACATTCACCTCCTCCATACTCTCTCCCTCCAATCTGATATCAATCTTTCAGTCACCTATTCTTTTATTATCCTCATCACCTTACTCTTTCCTATATTCACTTTCAATTTTCTTCTTTTACACACCCTACCAAATTCATCCACCAACCTCTGCAGCTTCTCTTCAGAATCTCCCAAACACAGTGTCATCAGCAAAAAGCAACTGTGACAAC
>WNWK01053172.1:0-11953 GCA_009830355.1 Cherax destructor
CGGTCAATGGCCAAGGGTCAGAGCAACAACAGAAGATCCAGTAACCAGCAAAGCACTCCTAACATCGCAGGTGAGAGCAGCAATTCTACAAGGAAAACGTCTCGTACTGCCAGCCAGGACTCAACCCCCAAACACCTGCACCACCATAACACCCGACAGACAAAAACAAGTATGGCGCCGCCAGGTCCAAGATAACTCTTTCCATGGATTTGATGTTAAGAAGATTACTGACCCAGAAATAGCTAAACTCCTTATGATCCAGAACCAAACAATCACCAAGCTTACCCAGGAAATGCAGGAGCTTAAAACCTCCAACGCACAGTACCTCATCAAGATCACAACTCTGGAAGACAAACTAAGCACCCTAGAACAACTAAGCAACACCCACACCCAGTCTGTGGACACCATCAACACTCTAAAAGACCAAGTCACCCAACTGAATAAGAACATCATAGAAGAAAGATCACGAGTGGATCTACAACTTACCGATGTCATCAACAACTTCCAAGACCATAATGACCAACAACAGCTATGTGACGCTGTTGTAGTTAATAACAAACATCTTCCACCTACAGTCACCCAAGAGACATGCATGGAGGCCACCCTACAACTTTTCAAAGACCACCTTAGACTAAACATACGTAGTGATGAACTAAAAGATTGCAAACTGATGGGCTACCAAGCAGGAAAAAAACAGTGCTATTAAAATTCAATACCAGCTTGCAAAGAAATAACCTACTAAAAACATCCATAGCTATGAAATCTGATGTATATGTCAACGAATGTCTTACCAAAACAAGACAAAACCTCCTTTATCGATTAAGAAAATTACGCAATGCCCAAAAATTCATCAGTGCTTTGTGAGGGATGGTAAAATCGCAGTTAGGAAACAGCCCACTGGGAAGAGGTACCTTATATCTACAGAATATGAACTAAAAACATTCCTGAGTGAGGCTGGGTTAACAGAATTAGAATAATATGTAGTAAATCCACTGTCCACGATTAGTGTTATGAAATCATCCATAAATTTTGTTCCCCAAAATTCTAATACCCTCTTACCATTAAATTTTCACTTTTGTATCCAACTACCATTCTACCTCATAGTCTTAATTCTACCTCATAGTCTTAATTCTACCTCATAGTCTTAATTTGTATTTGATAACTACAAAATCCCAATATTATTATTATCACCATATATTTTTTTTACACCTTACAACATTATTGCCTTATTTTTATCAGCCTATTATTGCCATATATCCAAGCTTTATTGCCCATTCTTATTTTAAAATTATTATTGCCCTATCTTTTTATTTTTTATACTTCATTGCTCAATCTTATTTGATACCCTTATTTTTATTAACCTACCATTGCCAAATACCCAAGCTTCCATATACAGCTACAACATCATTGCCCTATCTTAATCAATAATACTTTTTAATACCTGTGGCAAATATTCCATTTTACTTATTTTAATATCTACTGTATACCATTCTTTGCCCTCATTTTTTTTATTATACTTTTATATAAACCTGTATTATACCTTTATATCTATTGCAACTATTCCTTAGTGCAATTAAGAGTGACAGTCTGGTGCTACTTTATTTTATAACTATCTTAGTTAATATCTTGTTTTACTTTTAATTGAATCATAGGTAATATCTGGTTTACCTTATTTCATTCTAGCTTAATACATAACCAACACTCAAACTCATTGGTGCTACCCTATTTTGTAATATTATACACACACAACCCGCACATATAAAAGAGAGGAGATTACGACGACGTTTGGTCCGACTTGGACCATTTACAAAGTCACACTAACACAATGGACAGGTAAAGGGTATTTATAGGCAGGCAGACAGGGAAGGGCACAAGAAAGTGGTGGAGGGTAATAATGAAGGTAGTAGTGGAAGTGGTGGTAGTAGTAGTAGTGGAGGCAGTCATATTCTAGGAAAGGAGCACTGCAATGAAGCTGGTGGCCCGCATAGGGTAGGGACAAGAAAACAGAGGGGAAAAAATGAAAATAAAATAAAGAAGGACAAATACAAGACAAAAGAAAAGAAAGAAAATCCAGAGGAGAAAGGAGAAAGAGAAGGGGAAGAGATAGAAGAGGAAGGAATCAGGTTAAGTCACAGGTGCTCTGAAGTTTGGAGCATTTAACAATGTAATGGGAGAGGAAAGCATCTACGGAGACAAAGCCAGGGCTAAGATTCATACAGGGAAAGTTGCGTATAAGGGAGGATTCAACCAGGCGGCGACTGCGAAAGTTGGACGTAGGGTAGACAGTTTTAGCAGAAGACCAATCAATAGGATGACTGTGATCTCTGACATGACAGAAAAGAGCATTATTAGTGTCGGCAAGCCTAACACTATTTTTGTGCTCCCTAAGTCTGTCAGAAAGAGATCTGCCAGTTTCTCCAAAATACTGGAGAGGACAGGAGGAGCAAGAAATAGAGTAGACACCAGGAGAATCCATAGAGGGAGGGGAGGTATGAACTAGATTAGTGTGAAGAGTGTTAGTCTGACGAAAGGTAAGTTTGATGTCTAAGGAACGGAGAGAGTTGTTGAGATTGGAGAGACCAGAGATGTAGGGAAGGCAGAGGACAGGAGAGTTCCCAGGAGTAGAGGGTTTAGGAGAGAAGAAAGTCCGTTTGGCACGAGAGAAAGCAGAGTCTATGAAATGGGAAGGGTAGCCAAGGCGGGAAAATGAATTATGAAGTGGAAATTTCTGCTTCAAGGAACTGAGGATCACAAATGCAGAGAGCACGGAGAAAGAGGGAGATAAGAACACTTTTCTTGACAGAGGAGGCATGATAAAAAAAGTAGTGAATGTACATGCCACTGTGCATAGGCGTGAGGGTTGTGTATGTATTGTTCCAGTCACGGTATTGTGCCTTTTTTGTTATTTGCAAAATTATCTCTTGTAAAATTAGCTCTTGTAAAATTAGCTCTTGTAAAATTAGCACTTGTAAAATTAGCTCTTGTAAAATTAGCTCTTTGTAAAATTAGCTCTTTGTAAAATTAGCTCTTTGTAATATTAGCTCTTTGTAATATTAGCTCTTTGTAATATTAGCTCTTTGTAATATTAGCTCTTTGTAATATTAGCTCTTTGTAATATTAGCTCTTTGTAATATTAGCTCTTTGTAATATTAGCTCTTTGTAATATTAGCTCTTTGTAATATTAGCTCTTTGTAATATTAGCTCTTTGTAATATTAGCTCTTTGTAATATTAGCTCTTTGTAATATTAGCTCTTTGTAATATTAGCTCTTTGTAATATTAGCTCTTTGTAATATTAGCTCTTTGTAATATTAGCTCTTTGTAATATTAGCTCTTTGTAATATTAGCTCTTTGTAATATTAGCTCTTTGTAATATTAGCTCTTTGTAATATTAGCTCTTTGTAATATTAGCTCTTTGTAATATTAGCTCTTTGTAATATTAGCTCTTTGTAATATTAGCTCTTTGTAATATTAGCTCTTTGTAATATTAGCTCTTTGTAATATTAGCTCTTTGTAATATTAGCTCTTTGTAATATTAGCTCTTTGTAATATTAGCTCTTGTAATATTACTTTGTAATATTAGCTCCTTTGTAATATTAGCTCTTTGTAATATTATTTAATATTAGCTCTTTGTAATATTAGCTCTTTGTAATATTAGCTCTTTGTAATATTAGCTCTTTGTAATATTAGCTCTTTGTAATATTAGCTCTTTGTAATATTAGCTCTTTGTAATATTAGCTCTTTGTAATATTAGCTCTTTGTAATATTAGCTCTTTGTAATATTAGCTCTTTGTGTAATATATAGCTCTTTGTAATATTAGCTCTTTGTAATATTAGCTCTTTGTAATATTAGCTCTTTGTAATATTAGCTCTTGTAATATTAGCTCTTGTAATATTAGCTCTTTGTAATATTAGCTCTTTGTAATATTAGCTCTTTGTAATATTAGCTCTTTGTAATATTAGCTCTTTGTAATATTAGCTCTTTGTAATATTAGCTCTTTGTAATATTAGCTCTTTGTAATATTAGCTCTTTGTAATATTAGCTCTTTGTAATATTAGCTCTTTGTAATATTAGCTCTTGTAATTTACTTTGTAATATTAGCTCTTTGTAATATTAGCTCTTTGTAATATTAGCTCTTTGTAATATTAGCTCTTTGTAATATTAGCTCTTTGTAATATTAGCTCTTTGTAATATTAGCTCTTTGTAATATTAGCTCTTTGTAATATTAGCTCTTTGTAATATTAGCTCTTTGTAATATTAGCTCTTTGTAATATTAGCTCTTTGTAATATTAGCTCTTTGTAATATTAGCTCTTTGTAATATTAGCTCTTTGTAATATTAGCTCTTTGTAATATTAGCTCTTTGTAATATTAGCTCTTTGTAATATTAGCTCTTTGTAATATTAGCTCTTTGTAATATTAGCTCTTTGTAATATTAGCTCTTTGTAATATTAGCTCTTTGTAATATTAGCTCTTTGTAATATTAGCTCTTTGTAATATTAGCTCTTTGTAATATTAGCTCTTTGTAATATTAGCTCTTTGTAATATTAGCTCTTTGTAATATTAGCTCTTTGTAATATTAGCTCTTTGTAATATTAGCTCTTTGTAATATTAGCTCTTTGTAATATTAGCTCTTTGTAATATTAGCTCTTTGTAATATTAGCTCTTTGTAATATTAGCTCTTTGTAATATTAGCTCTTTGTAATATTAGCTCTTTGTAATATTAGCTCTTTGTAATATTAGCTCTTTGTAATATTAGCTCTTTGTAATATTAGCTCTTTGTAATATTAGCTCTTTGTAATATTAGCTCTTTGTAATATTAGCTCTTTGTAATATTAGCTCTTTGTAATATTAGCTCTTTGTAATATTAGCTCTTTGTAATATTAGCTCTTTGTAATATTAGCTCTTTGTAATATTAGCTCTTTGTAATATTAGCTCTTTGTAATATTAGCTCTTTGTAATATTAGCTCTTTGTAATATTAGCTCTTTGTATTAGCTTGTAATATTAGCTCTTGTAATAGCTTTTGTAATATTAGCTCTTTGTAATATTAGCTCTTTGTAATATTAGCTCTTTGTAATATTAGCTCTTTGTAATATTAGCTCTTTGTAATATTAGCTCTTTGTAATATTAGCTCTTTGTAATATTAGCTCTTTGTAATATTAGCTCTTTGTAATATTAGCTCTTTGTAATATTAGCTCTTTGTAATATTAGCTCTTTGTATATTAGCTCGTAATATTAGCTCTTTGTAATATTAGCTCTTTGTAATATTAGCTCTTTGTAATATTAGCTCTTTGTAATATTAGCTCTTTGTAATATTAGCTCTTTGTAATATTAGCTCTTTGTAATATTAGCTCTTTGTAATATTAGCTCTTTGTAATATTAGCTCTTTGTAATATTAGCTCTTTGTAATATTAGCTCTTTGTAATATTAGCTCTTTGTAATATTAGCTCTTTGTAATATTAGCTCTTTGTAATATTAGCTCTTTGTAATATTAGCTCTTTGTAATATTAGCTCTTTGTAATATTAGCTCTTTGTAATATTAGCTCTTTGTAATATTAGCTCTTTGTAATATTAGCTCTTTGTAATATTAGTTTGTAATATTAGCTCTTTGTAATATTAGCTCTTTGTAATATTAGCTCTTTGTAATATTAGCTCTTTGTAATATTAGCTCTTTGTAATATTAGCTCTTTGTAATATTAGCTCTTTGTAATATTAGCTCTTTGTAATATTAGCTCTTTGTAATATTAGCTCTTTGTAATATTAGCTCTTTGTAATATTAGCTCTTTGTAATATTAGCTCTTTGTAATATTAGCTCTTTGTAATATTAGCTCTTTGTAATATTAGCTCTTTGTAATATTAGCTCTTTGTAATATTAGCTCTTTGTAATATTAGCTCTTTGTAATATTAGCTCTTTGTAATATTAGCTCTTTGTAATATTAGCTCTTTGTAATATTAGCTCTTTGTAATATTAGCTCTTTGTAATATTAGCTCTTTGTAATATTAGCTCTTTGTAATATTAGCTCTTTGTAATATTAGCTCTTTGTAATATTAGCTCTTTGTAATATTAGCTCTTTGTAATATTAGCTCTTTGTAATATTAGCTCTTTGTAATATTAGCTCTTTGTAATTGTCTTTGTAATATTAGCTCTTTGTAATATTAGCTCTTTGTAATATTAGCTCTTTGTAATATTAGCTCTTTGTAATATTAGCTCTTTGTAATATTAGCTCTTTGTAATATTAGCTCTTTGTAATATTAGCTCTTTGTAATATTAGCTCTTTGTAATATTAGCTCTTTGTAATATTAGCTCTTTGTAATATTAGCTCTTTGTAATATTAGCTCTTTGTAATATTAGCTCTTTGTAATATTAGCTCTTTGTAATTATTTGTAATTTGCTCTTTGTAATATTAGCTCTTTGTAATATTAGCTCTTTGTAATATTAGCTCTTTGTAATATTAGCTCTTTGAAATTTTAGCTCTTATTGCTTTGTTTCTTTGTAATATTAGCTCTTTGTAATATTAGCTCTTTGTAATATTAGCTCTTTGTAATATTAGCTCTTTGTAATATTAGCTCTTTGTAATATTAGCTCTTTGTAATATTAGCTCTTTATTGTTTGTAATATTAGCTCTTTGTAATATTAGCTCTTTGTAATATGTAAAGCTCTTGTAATATTAGCTCTTTGTAATATTAGCTTTTTGTAATATTAGCTCTTTTTGTAATATTAGCTCTTGTAATATTAGCTCTTTTGTAATATTAGCTCTTGTAATATTAGCTCTTGTAATATTAGCTCTTGTAATATTAGCTCTTGTAATATTATTAATATTAGCTCTTGTAATATTAGCTCTTGTAATATTAGCTCTTGTAATATTAGCTCTTGTAATATTAGCTCTTGTAATATTAGCTCTTGTAATATTAGCTCTTGTAATATTAGCTCTTGTAATATTAGCTCTTGTAATATTAGCTCTTGTAATATTAGCTCTTGTAATATTAGCTCTTGTAATATTAGCTCTTAATATTAGCTTTGTAATATTAGCTCTTGTAATATTAGCTCTTGTAATATTAGCTCTTGTAATATTAGCTCTTGTAATATTAGCTCTTGTAATATTAGCTCTTGTAATATTAGCTCTTGTAATATTAGCTCTTGTAATATTAGCTTTTGTAATACAGTGGTCCCTCCATTTTCGTGCTTAATCCGTTCCAGAGGGATCGACTAAAACTGAAATCAACGAAAACTGAAGCCATTTTCCCCATAAGAAATAATGTAAATTCAATTAATCCATTTCAGACACCCAGGAGTATTAACAAAAATAATTTTTAGAGATTAAATATAGATTTACATACAGAAAAGAATAACAAATAAATATAAAGCACTAATAACATGCATAAATGAACATTTAACATCACACTTACTTTTATTGGCGACTCTTGTTGGTGTATGGAAGATGGAGAGGAGAGAGGGAGGCGAGTTTATTGTTGGGAGGCAGGACAAAATGCTTCAATTTATAATAATAATAATAATATCTTTATTTACTACAAGTACATGTACATGGTATACAGTCCTAGCTGACATCAATGACATACTACTATATAGAAAGTCCCTTGTTATGCTGAGCATTTTGGGCAGATTAGGTCAATGTCCTAGGATGCGACTCAAACCAGTCGACTAACACCCAGGTACCCATTTTACTGATGGGGAACATAGACAACAGGTGTAAAGAAACACGCCCAATGTTTCTGCCCTGGCTGGGAATCGAACCCAGGCCCTCGCCGTGTGAAGCAAGAGCTTTAGCCACCAGACCACCAGCTACGGCTTATTTATCTATCACAGTTCATCTAATATGACATAATAAACAATATAAATAACATAAAAACGTGATATACACTCTAGAATGAATAAAATATGTGTCTCATTACGAATGTGGTGGCGGGCATACTCGGTCCAGCTATGAAAACATCCTATTCTTTCCTCCTTCAGACGCATTAGTATAAGAGAAAACGGAGTTTGTAATGCTAACTGCATTAGATCACTTATTTCCAGTCGCTTCAAGGTGAACAGGAATCATTCCTGTCCAGGCTAGCTGGTAACAACAACAACTGGTTTGTTGACAAAACTACCGAAACTTCTACACTCTCATTCTCTCTCGTTTATTCATTTAATCTTGTTTACTCACCTCTCACTCTACATTTAGACTGCCTCTTACCACCACTGCCTCTCACCACCACTGCCTCTCACCACCACTGCCTCTCACCACCACTGCCTCTCACCACCACTGCCTCTCACCACCACTGCCTCTCACCACCACTGCCTCTCACCACCACTGCCTCTCATCACCACTGCCTCTCACCACCACTGCCTCTCACCACCACTGCCTCTCACCACCACTGCCTCTCACCACCACTGCCTCTCACCACCACTGCCTCTCACCACCACTGCCTCTCACCACCACTGCCTCTCACCACCACTGCCTCTCACCACCACTGCCTCTCACCACCACTGCCTCTCACCACCATTGCCTCTCACCACCATTGCCTCTCATCACCGCCTCTACCACCGCTTTTTTCCAGTCGCTTCAAGGTGTGAACAGGAATCATTCCTGTCCAGGCTGGCTGGTAACAGCAGCAGCAACAACAACAACAACTGACCACATACACGGTGGGGTTGAACCAGGTCAGAGAGTCTCAGAACCCAGACCGGAAAGGCCAGAGCTCAATAAGATTCATCAACTAGGTATATTTCACCATAGGAAGGTTGAGCATAGGCACCACTGTGTCCACAAATGCAAGTTTTTACAGACGAATGCCTATGCTAACCTTCCTATGGTGTAGAAATATACCTAGTTGGATGAATCTTATTGAAGCTAGCTGGCCCAGTGGCTTACGCGACGGTCTGGAGTTCTGAGACTCTCTGACCGCGGGTTCGAACCCCACCCGTGGTATGTGGTTTGTTTGCAATCGTGTCATTACGATTTCGTGAGTCATGTTAACAACAACTGGTTTGTTGACAAAACTACCGAAACTTCTACACTCTCATTCTCTCTCGTTTATTCATTTAATCTTGTTTACTCACCTCTCACTCTACATTAAGACTGCCTCTTACCACCACTGCCTTTCATCATCACTGCCTCAACCAACAAACAAGCACCACTGCCTCTCATCACCACTGCCTCCCACCACCATTGCCTCTCACCACCACTGCCTCTCATCACCACTGCCTCTCATCACCACTGCCTCTCATCACCACTGCCTCTCATCACCACTGCCTCTCACCACCACTGCCTCTCACCACCACTGCCTCTCATCACCACTGCCTCCCATCACCACTGCCTCTCACCACCACTGCCTCTCACCACCACTGCCTCTCACCACCACTGCCTCTCACCACCACTGCCTCTCCACCACCTCTCACCACCACCTCTCACCACCACTGCCTCTCACCACCACTGCCTCTCACCACCACTGCCTCTCATCACCACTGCCTCTCACCCCCACTGCCTCCCATCACCACTGCCTCTCACCACCACTGCCTCTCACCACCACTGCCTCTCATCACCACTGCCTCTCATCACCACTGCCTCTCACCACTTTGCTACGATTTCTTTCTTTAATTCTATGGTGTTCCTCACTTTCTTTACCAAAGGACTGACACTAGGAGCTATCTTTGGGCCCGTGGTGGCTTATTTAGCAGTCACACACAATAATCAAGGGCCAAAAACAATGGATTGTTAAGAAATGTTTTGTATGAACTCGCAGGATAATGTTCACTCAACCAGAAACAATGCTACACTGCCTGAGAATGTGCGTGGGAGGCGGGCTTGTGGGCTTTGTATGTGCACTGGGCACTGGACAGGGTTCCGGACCAAGCACGAAAATGGAGGGAATCACACGAAAACAGAGGTCAATTTTCCCTGAAAAAACTGCACGAAAACTGAAATACACGAAAACAGAGATACACGAAAACGGAGGGATGACTGTATTATCTTTCGTAATATTATCTTTCGTAATATTATCTTTCGTAATATTATCTTTCGTAATATTATCTTTCGTAATATTATCTTTCGTAATATTATCTTTCGTAATATTATCTTTCGTAATATTATCTTTCGTAATATTATCTTTCGTAATATTATCTTTCGTAATATTATCTTTCGTAATATTATCTTTCGTAATATTATCTTTCGTAATATTATCTTTCGTAATATTATCTTTCGTAATATTATCTTTCGTAATATTATCTTTCGTAATATTATCTTCGTAATATTATCTTTCGTAATATTATCTTTCGTAATATTATCTTTCGTAATATTATCTTCGTAATATTATCTTTCGTAATATTATCTTTCGTAATATTATCTTTCGTAATATTATCTTTCGTAATATTATCTTTCGTAATATTATCTTTCGTAATATTATCTTTCGTAATATTATCTTTCGTAATATTATCTTTCGTAATATTATCTTTCGTAATATTATCTTTCGTAATATCTTTCGTAATATTATCTTTTGTAATATTATCTTTTGTAATATTATCTTTTGTAATATTATCTTAGTAGTTTATATCTAAATTTTTAATTTTACTTTATTTCATTCTAGCTTAATACATAACCAATACCAAACTCATTGGTGCTACCCTATTTTTAGTAATTTTATCTTATTAGTTTACATCAAAATTTTTATTTCATCTAGCTTAACACAGTGGACCCACGAGTTTCGTAAACCCCGGAAATCGTACAGTTATGTAAGTATAATATTGTAAGTGCTTGTGGAAGTGTATTTTTGGGGGTCTGAAATAGACTAACCTACGTGACATTTTTCCTTAAGGGAGTAAATTCGTTCGGTAATAGCGCTTGAGCAGACTTCAGGAGTGAAGTTTTTACGAAACTCGGGGGTCCACTGTACATAGTCAATACAAATTCCATTATGTTTATATGTTACTATACTCTATTTGACCAATGTGCATTAGGTATATACTTGTCCAAACATCCCCTTACTACAGATATCAGTACTAGAACTCACCACACTATACATGATATAACAAAATTACTATTTAACCTAAATGATGAATGATCATGTCGACCCTGATCTAAACCTATTTAATCTAACACCCAATCAAAATTTACTGGAAAGTAAGCCTCTTCTACACAGCATCACAAGCCCACACTGTCCTAAACACTAATAAAAGTATAACAGTTCTTAACTACAACGTCCGATCCTTAAGCAAACACTATGATGACCTCCTTGCCCTCCTTCATTCCCTAAAGACAACCTTCACATGTATTGTTCTTACTGAAACCTAGCTTAAGCAGGATACAGTAGATATCTACTCGCTACCAGGATCTCACTCTCACTCAATTAGTTGCATTGCTACAATTAATAAATTATTATGTTCAACTTATATTCAAACTTTATAACTTAGATACACAATTATACTTATTTTATAAATTATCAACCATAATTTTTTACCATGTAGTCTACTATTAAATAGTCCTAAGAATGCCCGCAATGCACAGCATATTAGGGGCTTTTGGCATGTACATCTCATTTATACCTATGTATCATGTCTACCTAACTATGTACAGTGGATCCCCGAGTTTCGTAAACCCCGGAAATCGTACAATTATGTATGTATAATATTGTAAGTGCTTGTGGAAGTGTATTTTTGGGGGTCTGAAATAGACTAACCTATGTGACATTTTTCCTTAAGGGAGTAAATTCGTTCGGTAATGGCGCTTGAGCAGACTTCAGGAGTGAAGTTTTTACGAAACTCTTGGGTCCACTGTATCATTGTACCATGTCTAAATAAATTATTATTATTATACACAGCAATACACAACTGCAGACCACACCAAGTTGGGGATGGTATTGCAATCTATTACTCTAATGAAATATCCTGTTGTGACACCACTTGCTATAGTGATGAATATGGAGAATATATTTTTGCTAATTTTACTGCACAAAACC